>NDXB01009956.1:0-59681 GCA_002631895.1 Agapornis roseicollis
GAGGCCAAGGAATTCTCATTCTTTGACCTAGGATGTTCTCTCCCACACTTTCATCCTTATTTACCAGCCTCCTGCAGTTGGTGGTGGTAGAACAGAGGCTTTCTGTGCAGGGACGATGGATGCTCTAATGCTGACCCACGCACAGCCCTTTGCTTCACTCAACACACATATATAACAAAATCACAGACTGGCTTGTGTTGGAAGGGACCTTAAAGCTCATCTAGTTCTAACCCTGCTGCCACGGGCAGGAACACCTTCCACTAGACTGGGCTGCTCAAAGCCCCATCCAGCCTAGCCTTGAACACTGCTAGGGATGCAGTATATACAGATCTTCATATATTATCTGCCCTACAGCTTGGTTTTACTGCCCTAACTCAACTTTTGGAAGCACCCAGTGCACTCTCTGGTCTACTGCTCCATACCTATGCTTTAAAAAGGTCAGTCAGCAATATTAGGGTAATAGAGTGCGAATATGCCAGGCAACAGCTCTGAGGGACCACAACACATGTCAGCCGGAGACAACAAAAGAGCTGGTCCCCTGCCCCAGCTCGGCAGGGATCCCATCTGTGGCCCTGGCTCCAGTTTCCAGGAACCTCTCCCAGAGTTCCTTTCAGTGTTTCCCACAGGGAAGTCTGGTGGCACTTGAGCATACATACCTAATCTGACCCCAACTATACCCTTCCCAAATTGGGTGCTGGAAGATAGTACAGGAGAGGAAACACCCCTGGCAACCCCTTCATAGAACAGAATAGAACAGAATCAACTAGGTTGGAAAAGACCTTTAAGATCTTCAATGCTTTCCAAGGGATTGCTTCTTTTTTCCACTTTGCACTATTAATACAGCTGTCACTTCCTTTTCAGGAGAGGCTCTCTTGCCACACAATCTGTTATACTGCATTTAGGCCACTAAATAGTGCTGGGGAAAATGTTTCGCATCCAACGTTACCATGAAGTGTCTGTGCACAACACGAATACATTCATGGTTGCTGAATATTTACGATGCTCTTAATCCAACTCATGCTGCAGACAACAGAGACTGCTGTGAGTGGCAGTAGGCATCAGGGTGGGCAACCTGAAGAGCCCCCAGGAGCCAGGCAACATCCTCAGAGCAAGATCATCCACAGTCAGCTCCATTGGGTGAGACCCTGCAGCGGGGCATCCCGGGACCCTGACCCGTCTGGAAGCCAGCGGGGGTCAGAAAACCTCTCTTGAAGGAAATTTCAGCGAACATTTCACACTTATTAGAGTTTAACTCATTCTGACACGTTCCACCTCAACACCGAGGGAAACCTGCACGCTCCCCATGCGCTGTGTTTAGTACTGAAGGCAAACTAATCAGAACCGAATCAAAATCTCCATAAACGATACAACTGAAGCAGAACGTTTCACATCATGCAGCTGAGAAACTTTGAGATAAATCCTCTAAATGAGGCAGCCAAGTGATAGGTTCCAAATGTTTCACCTACACCATTTTCTCTGGTTAAACCAACACTTTCCTACAGGATGTGCTGGTTCCAGAGATCTGGCCCCTTCTGGCAGAGACCTGCCATACCACCATCCCTATGTGCCAACAGCCATGCCCAATAGATGTATTCCAGCCCCAGAGGCTTCTCCCTCCCCAGCACCTATCGACGCGTGCAAGCTGCCTGGGAGCACCCACTGCTTCTCGCCCTGGGGACACAGGTCTGTGGCACACCTGGGTTCAGCAGCCTGTGTGCATCAACAGCACTGGCACCGTGGCCATGATGGAGATGGACCTCAGATCCCCTGTGCTCAAACAAGGGTGTCCTTTCCAAGAAGTCCTGCAACCAGAAAGCCAGCTCATGCTCACTACAGCTACAGTGTGCAGCCAAAGCCTTCACACACATACTCCTCCTCAGCCAAGATGTTCTCACCCATGGTACTGGGGCTGGTGCAGCCCATTTCACTGCCAAAGAGTGGAGAGGAACTCCAGCAAATCTCTGTGTGCTCATATAGACAAAACAACCACATATAAAGCATGAATGAGTCTGCCAACCTTCTGGAACCCCCATGAAGAGCCCAGCAGGAGCACTGCAGCAATTACTGCTATTAAGGGCTGGGCCACAGCCTGCTGCACATGGCTACACAGGGACAAAGGAAGAGCTGCAGGTACTGTATTTCTTAGTCGCACCAAAAGCCTTGTCAGAATAATGACATTCATGAGCAAGCTGGGGAAGCAGTGCAGATGAACCTGACAAAGGACAGGCAGAAAGCAGTCCAGAAGGAAAACACATTAAGGGAGTCAACACAGAGTGAGACTGTGAGGACTCAGCAGAAGTAAGCACTGAAATCAAGCTGACTCTATTAGCATTATCAATACCATCTCAAACCATGAGCACTTGTGCCCAGGTAAAAGTCACCTGTAGATACAGCACAACTGCATCCTCCCAGTATTGTAGGTACAATAAGCAATGGCAGGGCTGTAATAGTGCTGTCAGCTGATGGGAGAAGCACACACACACACACACACACACAGCCTGAGCCTCCATGGGCTCTGCCTCTGAACAACCCACACTGGGCAATTCCTCCCCCAGGACAGTTATTCCTGATGCCATGGTACAGCAGCACCAGCCTGGCACCACACAACTGACAGGCAACAGTCAGATGCAAAAAGAACAGACAGCATTGGAATGGCAATTTCTTTTCAGCAGACTCTCTGTAAGACAACAGTAAAGCTTTGCTCACTAGAGAGACCAAGTAAACAGATTAAATGGGATTTAGTAATATGGAATAAATAGGATTTAGTAATGTAACAGCAGAAATCACTGCTCTTGCAGCGGAACGAGAAAAAAAACAAACCCACATGGGGTTAGAGAAGGAAAAAGACTGTGAAGAGCCAGGGGCTAGCAAGGCTAAGTGCATCAGACCAGCAAACCCCTCCATCTTCTGAGAAAGGAAAGTGGCTGTAGGCTTTGGCATTGAATTGAATGACACTAGTTTCATCTTGAGCAAAGGGCATAATCCCAGTTAAGAGACTATTTCTGCACGCTGCTGTCAGAAGACGACTGAGACAAAGAGGTAAAGATGGGGAGCTTGAGCTGATGTGCAGGGACCAGCTCCTGTGCCAGCAACAGGACAGCAGCACTCACAGGAACCTTGAGGTCAAGGCACCAGCCATCCCACCAAGCAGCACAAGCTATGTATGCACCCTCACCACACAACAGAGCCACCTCCAGACTTCAATCCTGCCTTCAGTTTGAGGTTGGTTTTTTGGATCTTTTTTGTTCCTGCCATTCTCGAGTGTGTGGTTAAACTGAAAAGATGCCGCTTTTGAACACTTGCACATATTCACACGTTCTCATCATCAGTTCGAGTTTCACACAATTCCAGCATCCAGTTCATGCTTCCTATTTCGAAGCTTTGTTTCAAAACATTTCCACTGTGGATGTGCCTCGCTTCAACACTGTACGGGTGCGTGCTCAGAAAACATACGTACTTCATTTTTACACACTGAAATAAATGAGGTTTCCAGAAACCGCTTCCAAGTCTGAGCCTGTGAACATGCCTGTGCAATGTAATGCGCTCTAAGGATTAGACTATGTAGAGAAACCAGGGTTTATAAAATGGGCCTACCATTATTCACACCATCAAATCAGTGGCTGAATTCAACACTCTTCAAAAAAAATATCAAGGAGCTTGACTCCTTCCTAGTCCTTCATTTCTGTTTTTGTTGCATTGTATTTATTGTATCATACTCAAAGAAGTGCACAGTAGGTCTAATTCAGGCAGCACAGGTCAGCAATGCTGCGCTGAAAGTCTTGGGAAAAGGCATTTCTAGTTCTTTTTGGGAGCCCTGCACAGTGAACAAACAGACAAGATCACCAGTGGTATTTATCTTACTGCTCTTTCAGGCTGTGCAGCTACGAGCAAGCATCCATCTACAAGCAAGCATCCATCTACAAGCAAGCATCCATCTACAAGCAAGCATCCATCTACAAGCAAGCATCCATCTACAAGCAAGCATCCATCTANATCTACAAGCAAGCATCCATCTACAAGCAAGCATCCATCTACAAGCAAGCATCCATCTACAAGCAAGCATCCATCTACAAGCAAGCATCCATCTACAAGCAAGCATCCATCTACAAGCAAGCATCCATCTACAAGCAAGCATCCATCTACAAGCAAGCATCCATCTACAAGCAAGCATCCACCTAGCGCTTGAGGAAGTCCCGATACCACTGTGCCCCTGGCACCACCTGCTTACTTGAACTGGTGCTCTCTGGAGCTGCGTATCTTGGAGGAGAACCGCTCAGCCAGCTTCTCCAGGCTCCTGGAGTACTCCAGCTCGATCTCAGCCTTCCTGCGGAAGAACTCTTGCAGGTCCTGCAGCAGTTGCAGGCGCGACTCCGACTGCTGCTCCAGGCATTTGAACTGCTCCACCAGCTGAGTTCGGATTTCTGCATGGACACAAGAGAGGAGGAGAAGAAAATGCAACGTCAGCAACAAGCACTGGCCAGGAGGGTTGTCTTTCCTGTTTCAGAGTGAGCACACAAGCTCTGCAAGCCTTAGGTTTAATTCAAGGCTTGATAAAGCCAACAGATTTCTTTCCAAGCAAGAGCTGAAGAGTGTCATTCACCAGTCTCATACTCAAACCTTGTTCTTTGTCAAAATAAACCGCTGTGTAAGTACACAGAGTCCAACCCTCAGAGCTTTTCAATAGCCTCTTCAAAACTAGAAAATGATACTTCAATTTACCTAGCACTACCTGAAGTCCTGTATTCTTTACAGCTAAATGCATCTTTTCTTGATAAATGAACATTTGAATACCTACCAAAGAGCTGACAATGACCTGAAGGAAACTGGCACTGTAAATGCCAACAGAGGACAAGAACAGAAAGAAGAGAGGAAAGAACACTATTTCGGTGGCACCAAAGCTTACTATTTCAACTAGCATCACCCCCAGCTCTGACAGCACTCAGGCCCCAGGTCATAGCTTTCCCTCTATCACTTTATGAGCTTACAACACACTAACAGTTAACTTCAAACCCAGTGCATCACCAAATTAGACGAAGAACATGCACACCACCATGCACACAGGAGTAACAGTGGTTACTGGAGAAGCTGCACATCAGGGCTCACTGAATTGTGCAGCTCCAAGTTCTCTCTCCCAGTACATCTCAGGCTCAATGACCAGCCAAGGAGAGCAAGGACACAACAAGAGGAAGAGGATGCCAGGCATTTGTGGGTGCTTGTTCAGCTCAAAGGCTTCTCTATACAGCTCAGGCCTTGACCGTACAGAATAGCAGGCTCCAGGCTCCTGGAATGCTGGGCACTGCCGAACCATGGGCATGTCCTGCAAGAGGAGCAGAGCCCTCACCTGTCTCCCATATTGCAAGGGATGCTTGGCCACCTGCAAGGATTACCAGGAGCGGACTGCAAACATGAACTGTCGTGGTCTGTGTGACAGCAGGACTCAGCCTGTACCAAGTAGAAAGTCCTGAAGTTGCTAGAGCTCTTTGGCAAGAAGGCTGCACCTCACCCTTGGTTCCTTCTGCAAGCTCAGCATAGTGCAATGACAAACAGTAACTTACCCACAAGAGCCACAGCAAACTAGAAGTATCTGTATCTGTACTACCTGAGCACATGTGCCTGAAATCACTGCACTGTAACTGGGAAGCTCAATGGCCTAACCAAGACAATACAGTGGTGTCATTCCAGTGACTGAAATAATCTTCAGTATACATATACATATGTATTATGCACGCAAGGCAGACTAGTCCTACCAGTTTCCTGCCAGCACCAAGCTGTGCCACAACTTTGCAAGTTCCTATCCAGACAGTCATTTCTCCATACTGGATGCCAAATTAATAGATTATTAAGTAATGATGATGCAAAGCACTGACTGAAATCACAAAAGATTTATGGGCAATTTCAAGCTCTTTAAATTTGTGCGATCCCACATGGAGGAGGTTAAAATGGCCATTATAGGAACGTGGCAGCCTGGTATTTTCCAACATTTCTTCATAGAACAACTTGCATGCGAGACTGAGCCTGACAAGTGAACTCCAAAGAGCTGCAGGAACAAGGGCACCTGCAGCAATCTCATTACTGGGTAATTTAACAATGGCAGTAATGGGACCGGAGGCTGCAGGCTGCGTGAAGGTCACCTAAAAACCAAAAGCTCCTTGGAAATAACAAATGCTGAAATCTCCTAAGTTAATCAGTCACTCTATGTGGGATCCTCCATGGGCATTGCTTTTACAACACTTCCTTTATGTTCTTGATACTTTATGAGAGGATAGCACAATTGTTCATAAAGATGCATCTGAGGCTCATAGACAGTCTTGGCAAGAGACTCGACACACTGCACTGAGCCACAAGCAAAGCCATTTCCCATTCTTTAATGTGCCTGAAGAACTGTGTGACCATCCCTGCAGTGATGACTGGTGTCAGAGTGTCTTGGTCTTTACTCTTGCATCAAAATAAGTGGTATCCTATCCCTGTGATATCCAGCGCCATGCCAAAACAGCTGCACACCTCACAGCCACAGACACTGCTGCTTCTCCATCCCCTGTTGTTCACATTTGTGTTCATAATATCAAAATAGATCCACTCCCCCTGCACTGGCACTTTCTCTGGAAAGAGAGGAAGGATGCTTTAACACCACACAGCACCATTTAGCCTGGATTTGCTACAGAGATGCTACAGCAATGCCAGGAGGAGCTGAGTGAACCTGCAGAAAGCAGTCCTCAATCACCACACCTGAAAGCTGCTCCAGTCCAGCTATGGCTTTAGAGAGAGATCACGTGTATGCAGAACTGCAGCTTCAATTCCATGAGGGAAGACTGCTCTTGAGGGACTGTGTGTGTGCAGGAGCAGCGAAGCCTTATGGGATCAACAGGAGACGGCCACCTACACTGCCGCAGCTTGTGACAGCTCCCTCGCTTTCCATCCGAGCAGAGCCCGGGTGCGGGAGCAGCTGGTGCTGGGCTCGGCTTCCAGGGATACAGCATGCATGCCATGCTACAGCGCTGCTCCACATGCACCCCTTTTGAGGGCACATTCCCCTTACACAGCTGCCGCAGTTAGCGATGGTGCTCACCAGGGCTGAGGGTAGAAAAGAGAAACCACCTTTGAATTGAGCCTTAGAAACCCACTGCTGTGTTCCTACAGGATACAAAGGTAGCGGTTTCATAACAAAACCTTTCTAAAACGTTCACATTTCCCTGCCAACAAGAGTTTCCTTCCCACGCAAGGTCAGTGGAAACTTCATTACATCCCATATGGATTTTACATCCCTACTCCTGCTGGTGCCAACACAGGACTTGCTTTATAGAACTCTGCTTTCCTGAGCAAGTTCAATATAGATTTTTATTTAAAGCCACAGAGATTTCATCTTTAGCTCACTCTTTTCATAGTGGATTACAACCTGAAGTGGTCTCCAGAACAGCTCTTAATAACCCTGACAATGCGCAGAAATACAAGGAATTATCTGTAATGCTTATCCAGTCTTTTCCTATCTACTCCCATTTTTTTTCTGAACCTGAGCAACTGCTGCTTATCTGACCCTTGTATCTGCACGAAGATTTCTCCTTGACTCTTACTGGGTCATTCAAGGCAATTCAGACAGCAGCAACACATACAGAGCCTCGCTGAGGCTCTTGTAGCTTTCACCACCCCCTGCTCTGAATAACAGGAATAAGCAGTTTGTACCCATCAGACCCACAGGCTCCACCACAAGCTTGGTGAGGGTCACCACACCAGTGAGCAGGCAGGACCCAGCTTCCTCTCCTTCATCATCCCATGTGCGCTGGCTCACCTCAGAGTCCTGGCACCAAGGACTCAACAGTGGCACATCAGTCTCACCAGCAGGCAAGGATGCTCTTGGGCATCCCAGCATCAGCAAAGCACATTTTGACCTTTGTCAACGGAGCTCCTTTGTTTTCTGCACTGCTGCAATGTGTTGCTTTCACACTTTCAAGTTTCCTTGCAGAAGTTCCACCAGGCCAACACCACCTAAGCATGCAAAGGGCAGTCTCTCCAGAGATGGAGAACCTGCTAGCCATGACCCTGAAGCCACTGAGCTACGAGCAGTCTCATGAACAAATGGAGGCAGCCACCGACCCCAGGAGCTCTTGCTGCATGTTGAATGGAAAAGGTTTTCAGTAGAAAACAAAATTGAGGGCTGCTGGCACCAGTAATGCCAAGACAGAAGCACTAACACAGAAAACGACATTCTTCAGTGCTCCGGAGGTCTCTGAGTCAGCCACTCACAAACACAGCCCCCGACAGTGCCTGCATTGTCGCTCCCCTGCTTCCACCATTACTTTGCTGCTGCATTTAAGAGGCGCCCTCCATTCAATTAAAATGAACTTGCTCCTAAGTGGCCTTTTCAGATAATCATGGAAAAGGAAAAGCAGGCAGGCAGAAAAGCCTTTTTCCACCCTTCACGCCTGCTGCCTAGGGAACGGGCAGGAGCACTCAGAGGACATGCATTTTCTCCCGCCTGCACATTGGAGCTGGAGACCAGCCCCACTGACAGAGCAGCCACCACTTGCTGTTTGATCCTGACACCCTCCATCCTTCCCCTCTAACCTGCAGTGGAGACACAGAAAGCGGATCCCCAGCGAACCCAAACCCCTCAGGCCTCTTTTACTAACATCCAAGGTGACAGACACCCTGATGGGTGCCAGCCAACAACCCCAACCAAAACCCACACTGGCTTTACCAGCGCTGTTTGCAAGCAGTTTTCTGGCCAGCAGCATCAACGTGAGCTGCATCAGCCCTGTCCATTATGGGGGGATTAACAGGCTTTAATTATAACCTTCAACTGAGTGCCAATTATGTTTTCTATGCTGAATAAGTAACTTTTCAGTGTCTGACCCCAAAACTTTAAAACTCTGGAAGTCAGAGCTAGAAAGCAGAGGACACACATGGGAAGAGATGCTCCTGGAACCGGAGGGAGGGGAATCGCCTCCAGGCAGTCAACTGATGTACATCATGGAAACTGGCTTTTACAAATGAGCAGATGAGACAAGGCCAAAGCACAGGCGGTTGGGTACAGGAAAGCTCCTGTTCCCTTAGGCCACAGTAACATCTACAAGGAAAGAGCTAAAGTGTTAAAACTCCAGTGGGTGTCCACCATTACTCGAGGATTAACCCCTTCATTCCTGCTGCAGGAATCTGTGGTCAGCCTCACCTCCCCAGTTACACACTTCCACATAAAGGATCCTATGAAACTGCAGCAATAGAACTGCTCCTACTCACAGATGAAGAAACAGGTACAGAACTGGAATTCACATAATGGTGGTGGGTCCTTATTTTCAATGAATAAAAACAAACTGGCAAACTAAAAGGAAACGGGATACCTCAGAGAGCATCACTAACAAGTTATTCTGTGAAAGCTAAAGGCTTCTCAAACAAATGACCCAAGCTGGCTCAGCCCCTTTCTTGGTTCAACTAGTACATATGGGGGTTTTTAATATCCCATGTCCAGAACCATCCTTGCTAGAATCAACTTAAGCTTCTTTCCATGAAGAGCAAACCTCACCAGGAAAACTCTCCAACTCTGGCTTCTGCACAGCACCATTAGGATGTGAACAGAAATGCTGCAGATCCGCACGAGGAAAACGGCCACCTTGTAATCTGCATTTCCCAACCTGGAATTTATAGGAACTTTCAGCAGAAACCAATAAACAGAAAACTACCAAACTGCTTTAGGAAGAACTGAAAGGATTTGCCAGAAAGCAGAACATTAAATATGCTATTTAATTCTATTTAATTCTATTCTATTCTAACATGGCCTAGCTGGTCACGTTTCCAACAGTAGCTTGTCCAAAGTGCTCCCATGATTTACTTCACAATATAGGAAATCACAAACAGCACCAAGGGAGAAGAGAGTGAGCCATTCCGCAAACAAGGATGCTAAAAAACCCAGAGTCTCCTTGAACTCTGCTGGCCAGCTGGCTTCCAAGATTTGCTGCTTTCTTCCTCCCAGTTTGTTTTGTTCTCATTATAAGAAAGGAGTTTCCAGTGTGAGCAGTCCTCTTGTTCGAAATGCACCATCAGAGGTTGCAAATGCAAGAAATATGATTTCCTCCGCTCTTCTGGAACACAACAGCAGGGATGTTGGAAAAAAACAAAATTCCTTGGCAAACCAAGGACAGCAGCAATGCTCAAGACAAGCTGTGGGACCGCTAATGCAGCCGGGAGAGGGAACATCTGTAATCAGAATATCTGGGGATTTGGCTTTGGTAAATATTTTCAAGTCAATTGGCCCGTATCACAGCCAATGGCTGCTCATTAAACCACGCGGGATGTCAGAAGCAATCAGACATCCCAAGGAGACTTGTTCCAGCCCCGGGGCCTGGCAGGGCAGGCGGGATGACAGCCACCACTGCCTCCAGGACCACGTTTAACACGGTTCAGCACAGAGCCCAAACATCAACACAGACTGCCAAGATCCCAAATGAGGCACAAGTCCCTCATCAAAGTGCCCCAAGAATGCTCACATCCCTCTGAAAGCCAGGGAAAGGAGTGTGATAGGGAATGCAGAAGGAAAGCAAGCGTGACCATCATGGCACAGGCTGAGTGGGGATAAACCTACTGCAACCAGCCAGCCCCATTGTCAGCAAAGTGGTACATGAGTGTTAGAGACAGCACAGAGACAAAAACATCTCACATCCAGCCTTGGGCTGGACTGCAAACGAATGGCAACGTTAACAAAATGCACAACACAAAACCCCACCCAGACACTTGACAGAGCTATTCAAAAGCCAGCTCAGGCCAACACCCTGAACATAACACAGCGATGCTTATGGCAGGCAGCTGGGTGGGATGGCTGGGCATCCCTGCTAGCTTATGGTGGACAAGAGGCTTAGGGGTGGCATGTTTTGACATTATGGTCACTACAAACCCAACTACAACACTGAGCCTGGATGAAATTCTGTGTGTGTAGTTTGCAGCAGCACAATGTGCTTCTGCAGCAAAAAGCTACACAGAGGAAGCAATCCTTTCCACGTGGGTTTTGTAACGTCAGGTGCTGTTCCTCCTCTGATACAAGACTTACCCAGGTATCATTTTCTATCAGGCATCAGCCTCTGCGGTGTCAGCACATGAACGCAGTGTTTGATGTCAACAGAGTAGGCTGTTGCACAAAGCACCAGAAAGATCTCCATGGAAAGGTGTTTCTTGGTTGCTTTCTTAATGTAAGACTCTTCTCCAGCCCCAGACATCCGCAGCTCTGCACCAGTGGAAGACAGCAACGCTGTGCCCAGCCCCATGTGCCCACCAGCTGCACTGAGCTCTGATCCTCAGGGCTCAGGGGTCCTTCAGCAGAACACTGAGCACCCCAGGCTTAAGTCACGCAGTGCATCCCCAACAGCAGTTCACACAGGGTCCTGAGATGAGCTGCTTCCCAGGGGCACTTACATTGAACCTCAGGAAACACGGACCTTCAGAAATGCTGGAGTTCATGTGATCACCACCACAGCAAGAGCAACTCTTGTACCTTGAGGGAGATCTGCATTTGGGTTGGAAACTGATACTCATCAGTGTGCTGGGGAAAGAGTAAAGCAAAGGTAATTCCCCAAACCCCTTCAAGACTTCAGAAGTGTTGTTGGGGTTGATGTTAACATCTTGGTCAGCAGATCAGGGTCTCATTTTTAACTTTCCTAGGCTGTTCACTTCATCCATTCTCGAGGGAGGACACTGCTGGCAGGCATGCACAGAGCCCAAGAACAATTACACACATCCAAATAGCATACCTCTGACAACACTGATGATGCAGTGTTTTACAAAGAACAAAATTATCTGGGACAAACTGTGGCCAATTTGAGTGCTCACATTAGAATTAACATGCTTATGTGAGGAGGTCAAGATGAAGACAACACGCTCAGCTCCAGTTCATTATTAACATGCCACTGCTTCAGCTGGTCCCACCCTCAGCTTTGCTGAAGGATATTTTCCATATGGTCTCATTTCTTACATATAACAAACTCTAGATGAATGTCACTAGATCAGTGCAGCTCTACCAATGCTATTCAGTATCATTATTCACTTATTCCTTGTGTTTTCACACAGTTCACATTCTCCTGGACAGCAGAACCTCCGAATTTCAACAAATACCATGTTGAAATCTTAGCCCCAGCTGAGACTGTGGCAAAACTCCCACCAGTTTCAATGGAGCTAGGATTTCATCCTTTGGCAGCAAATGGAACAAGTGAGACAATCTTGTTCTCCAGCAGTTATTTTGCAAGCCTCCCCTTCTTCCAGTAACCCCTGGCTCCAATACTTCTTACTTCAGTGCTGATAGGGACCATGCTCCTTAACTGGCATCAACCACAGTGGAAACCAACACCAGCAGAAGTACATTGCTGATCCATGGTGTACTGCTACTCTAGATTTCTTCATAAACAGTAAAGCACCTTAAAAGTCAAAATGAGTTTGAGTGAAGCAACCAGAAGTAGAAGGTTCAATGGTCCACAGCTACGTTTACTTTTGCTTGTCCCATCTTAGGTCAAAGTGCCACATGAGATGAACAGTGGCACTTTTTGCTGCTGCACCTTCAACACAACACCCACATCCCAACACCACAGCCTTTGAACAACTCACACAGTTACTCCAGTAGCAGAAACTAAAGCTGGGTCTTGGCAGAGCCCACTGTCAGAAGAGGCAAGGCTGTGCGTGGGAGCCAGGACCAGCCCCTGGACTTATAAAGTTCACATACGGGCAACACATGGGAAAATCAGGATGGCCTTATTAAATATACCAAATTCTACATGGGCAAAACCCAATGAGAAACAGGCAATGGAAAAATACAGTTAGTTAAGAGGTGCACAGCCTGAACTGAAACGCGAAAGACCACAGGAGCCAAGTGTGCTCCAGCATGCAGGAAAGCCTGAAGCCGTAGGGATGCAATGATGCTCCAGCCGGCAGAGCCATCAGCTGGGAGACCTGCACACCCCAACCACACCATCTGCATCCCCACAGCCAGGCCCCCTGCAAGACAGCACCCTCCTCCTCAAGGAGATGCTGGTTTTGGCACTCTGCCCCTTTCACAGCCCCCAGGGCCAGGCTCCGGCTGCCCAGACAGGGACAGACAAAAGCAGAGGTTTCTCTAGCAACGGGCTGGCTGGGATGAAAGCTTTCAGAGACCTCTTCCTCCAGCAGCACTGCATGCTCCCATGAGCTGGGAGAGCAGGACCAAGCCCTGCTGTCAGCAGGCTCCAGCTCAGGGCCATCCACCACCCCTGCCTGGGGATGCTGAGTTATCTGTCCAGAACAGTGTTGTCGGCTGATCCTCCAAACAGGCAGCCTGGGACAGCCGCTGCTCCAACATATGTTTCACCCCACTGATTTGTGACAAGTGAGAAAATATGCTTGGCAACAAAAGCCATTATTTTTCTCACAACTGGGATTAGACCCAATAGTTTATTGCAAATATAGCATGGTAAGTTGGACTCGGAGGAGAATCCAATTCTTCTACAAATATGGAACGCACTACGGCCATTTGACATCCAATTTCTATTACTCCCCGCTTCAGCCTACTCATGTGCTGTCTTCACTAAAAGCCGAGCCCTCTTCACCACAGAATTACCTCTTACGTATTTTCCAGTGCTTTGTCATCCTGTTTTTCAACAGTACGCACCATTTCCCTCGGGAAAAACACACTCCTAATGCACCACTAGTCTGGATTCATGATTAAAGCACCAAGCAGGCTCTTGCACAAACCAAAGCCACTTGTTCCAGGCTCAGAGAGTGGTCAGAACACCCCATGGCATGGTGCTCGGGGACCTGTGCTCAAACTCCATGGACTGCTATGTCTCCTGTTCCCCATCACAATCCTTCTCATCCACCTGTCTCACCTCACTCCAAGGCCAGCTCCACCAATGTGGTTCAGCAGCAGAGGGAATGGAGGAATGGTGCTGCCAGAGGAACGTCCATCTTGTGATGCCTGAATCCAGGGCAAGGCTTCAGCAGATCCCAACAGCAACACTGTTCAGCTTAAGCACCCAAGGAGGGACAAGGACCATGAACTGGAGCACCTGGAACACAGAGCTGCCAGCCACACTTCTTCCTGCCACACAGAGCTCCAACCTGCCAGCCTGAGGGAGCCCTCGTGGTGATGAATACATAAAGCTCCAGGGAAGGCACAGAGCAAACAGCAAAGAAAACAAAGCAAGAAAACAGCTCAAAGCAAGCCTCTCGCCTTCTCTTACATGTCACTGTAAACAACCCTGTCTAGGAGAAGACAAGAGATTTGGCTCTCAGTACAACAAAAAGTGAGACAAGCCTTTTATCCCAAACTAGAAGTTTTGGATTTAGAAGAGAAGAAAACATTTCCCAAGTCTGAAAGCAATCCATGTGGCATTCACATTTTCCATACGGTTTTTGTCACGTGTGTCTTTAATCCCCAGTCCCAGGGACTGCATCAGGAGCCAGGCAGCTCCTGGACACAGCACCAAACCAGAGGCATTTCCACCCAGCAGCTCTGGTTTTGCCTTTGTGCCCCCACACCGTTACTCGCCGGGCTGTAAGGTAACCTCTGGTTTCATAACTACTACAAAGGGAAGTGAAAGCATCAGAAATCAGATCAGGAAAGCCCCTTCTCTGGAGGGAGCACAATGGGCAGCATCCCCCAGGAGGAGACACAAGGACACAGGATTATGGAAACCTCAAGTAGCAGCTCAGGGAAAACACCACCTCTGCTTTGCTGTGAACCAAGCTGGTTTCCGGACCTGCCCAAGCTCCTTCTTGCTCACTATCACTCCTGGCAAGGAGCACAGCCAGGTCCTGGGGTTTCCTGCAAGCCTGGACCAAGCACAACAGACTCCCTACTACACCTGCAGGAAGAGAGTGACCAAGCAGTGAAGAACAATTCCCCTTCTATGGGGATATTTGCATAAGCAGTTTTACACAAGCCATCCTTTCCTTCAAATTAACTCCAATCAAAGCATGATAGAAATGAACTGACTGTGCCGGTACCCTTGAGAGCAGGGCATGGATATACCAGAGGTTTGGTGCCCAAAGTCACGTCAGTGCCGTGTTCTAGCCCCTGAACACCTACTATCCCATCCCAACAGCTTCCCGAGTGGCCATGCCACCGCCACATGGGGAAGACAAGAGAAACCCTCGCAGCATCTCCTGCCAGCAGCACAGCAGCCAGGCAGGAGGTTACAGCCTTCTCCTGCTGACTTTGGCAGCAATGCAACGGGAACACGCTAACTACTGCTCGCAGCTGATTTTTCTCCCTCCTGCTCCCTCCAACAGATTTGGTTTCTAACAAGAATCCCCTGGAACCCACAGAAAAGTGAACAAGTAACTAACTGGGTTCAGCTGCTTTCGGCTGGCCCTGTTCCCTGGGTACAGCAGCCCTGGCCAAGACAGGCACACACAGACCATAGGGTGAACATGTGCATCACGGTGCACTGTCTAATGCTTCACTGCTCTCCATTAGGCTTCTTTCATTAACATTTTAATACTGTGGTCAGCCCATCATATCAAGAATGATCTCTGTTTGCATCCTCTCCGAGACAAAAAGTGGAGTGTGGGTAAAAATGGGTTTATATAATGGCTTTCCAGCCATTTTCAGGGAGTGTAAATCCCATCTACTGCACTGCATTCCCAAAACAGTGCCCTGGTGTCCTGGTACCCTCTTGACCCCAGGGAACTCAGCCAAACACACAAAATCTGAGGCAAGGGCAGCAAATGGGTTGGACTTGATGAACTTAAAGGTCTTTTCCAACCTAGTTGATGCTTTGATTCTGTGATTCTAAGTGTTACCCTCTTCAGAGAATCTGCTGGCTCCCATATCCCAGTATGAATAAGTTTTACAGCTCCGTAAGTAACCAATGGTCAGAAGGGTTCAACAAGGTGTTCCTGCCTTCCCTGACAAAGAAGCCAGTGTGTTTGTACAGGGACAACACACAGCAGCTTTCCGCAAAGCAACACAAGCCAAAGGGTCCAGCATTAGAATCATAGAATAGTTAGGGTTGGAAAGGACCTTGTGGCACCCCAACAAGAAATGTCACTCATGGAAAAAGACCTGCCAGTCATCTCTTCCTCCCTCACTTCTCCCCAAGTCTGCAGGAACCAGACCAAGAACCTGGGGAGACCAGAGCAGATACCAGCACAGTGCTCTGGGAAACACCCAGAGCTGGAGGAAGCACCAGGCAGTGCTCATGGCCACCTCATTCCCACTCCTCCTCTCCAGGCCACTAGGACTCCTGGTAAAAAGCAACCATACGGTTAGAGGAGAGACAGGGAGGTGGATGCCAGAGCAGAAGAGTCTGTCCCACCTCATCTCCTCCACCAGCACAACGTACAACCCCTCTGCAGGGATGACTCAAGCCATGTAACACAACATATAGCTACTCCAGGCCTCAATACAGCACATAAATGGGACTTAGCAGAGAAGAAACCTTCCATGGAGGTGCACTGAACCCCAATGGGTCAGGCCACCTGATCCTGAGACTTATGGCAATGGCTCATTTCAAAGTGGCTCTCCCAGCCCGTAGCACCAGTACGGTTGGTTCTGCTCTGAAGCAGCCTCTTCCAGCTCCACACCAAATATGAGAGAAACTCTACTCCCTCATCCCTTTCTTCTTTTGAATGAAGCAAAGACAGTCACCTTACAGCAGTCACCTTACAGCATCCAGCGCTTCTCAGGCAGCCACTTCATCAAGGGCAACAGGTTTGGCCACGTTTAAGAAAATACTAGTAATTCCCGACACCCCCCCCAGTCTTTCCCATTGATATTAAAATGCAAATGAAAGAATAATAAAATTTCAAAAACAAAGCAACCAAACCCTTTTTTTTTTTGCTTTTAAACTTGCAGAACATAGGTTAGCAAGGCATTCTTCATGAGAAAAGCAGCTGTAGAACAAACTTGATCTTCCGATACTCTGGTTAGAGCTAACGCATTCCGATACTCTGGTTAGTGCTGTTCACCAGCACTTCAGTGAGGGGAATTCCATCCCGCCAGAAGCGATACACCAGATTTCACTTATCTTTCTAGATCATAAAGTATCTTCCTAGATGACAAACAAGCTTAATACCACAAAATGATTACAGGCAAAATGCAACTGCTAAGACAGCACAGGCTCCCACAGCGGGAGACTCTGCATGCACCAGGTTTGCCTTACCCACTCATTTGCTACTGTGCAGGACCTGTAATCATCAGTGGTTTTTGAATCAGTTGGTGGTGCCATGAGCAAAAAGGACTAAAACCATGACACGGATGCAATGACGACTTTCCCCCAACTGATATCAACCTTTGCCCTGAGAAGCTTCTCAAATCAAGTTAGTCCTGGTTTAAGCAGACACCATGCTTACAAAAGCACTAAATTTGGCTCAAGACTTATTTCCCAATCACAACAGCACTCCACCAGTAGCAGCAGCAAGACAGATGCTTCTTTTCAGGCCCATCTGAAATGCACTGGAGATGCTCAGTCCACATTTACCTGGGGGGGGATCCTCTTCAGATGAGCCCCTGAGCACCCCCTCATCTTACACAGAGAGCAAGGGAAGATGAGGGCAGCTTCTTGATGTCTGAGAACAAAGATCAAAGCTGAGGTGGCAGCAACGAAGCTTTGAAATAGTTAAAAATAAGCTAGGCAAGCACTTAAGAACAAGGTGCCAAAGCCCTACTGCGACAGTGCATCTCACATTGCTCTTCATGCGCTCCCTTTCCCTCTCTTTCTAACCCATTCACATAATGGTGGCTGCTTCCACTGTCAAGGTGGTGGCATTTATCATAAGCTTTTGCAATCCAAAGCTACAGAAGGAACTGTCAGTGTATTCCCTGTTAAAAACTAACTCTGGATGCAGATGGAAATGGCCAGTCTGGCTCATGAAGAGACAGCACCAGCAGCAGGGAAGAATACCTGCTTTGGGTGAAGCAAAGCACCCAGTTTTCTTCCATTTGCACTCAGCATCACCACACTCAGGCAACTCCACCCTACTAGAACAGCCTGTGCTCCTTGGACAGGAAAGGGAAGAAAACCAAAACCCAAACCAACAGAAAACCCAAACAGTGTTTATTCTTAACTTCAGTCGAGCCTCACAACCAAAACTTTCCACGGATAAAGCCTGACCGACAACAAATATAACGGTGTGTTGTAACTACATTAAGTTTACAAACAGAAATAGAACTTCAAACCACACACGCACAAGATGGAAAGCTTAAGCCTGGTGTCCAAGAGAGCCTGGACCAGACACCAACAGGCATTTATGGCATCAGCCACAGCTCCCCTGCTCTTTGGGAACACCAACCACAGCAGAGAGGAGCCACCTCCCCTGGTGGTCACAGCGTGAAACAAGGTGCTGTGAAGGGATGACATGGTCCTTCCTTTCCAAGGCCAAGAAGGCAAACCTGCTTCCAGCAGAAAGCCCCACGCAGAGGAGGGAAGGTCACCATGCTATGGAAGCAGGCTGGAAAGCAGGAGGGGTGCGAGAAGCAGTATAGCTCACAGTACCTGACTGCTGTGCATTATCACAGCCAAAACACTCTTTAGGTATTGCCTGCTCGCTATAAAATTAAGCAGAGGGGAATTATTTCTTCAAAAAAGAAATTAAAGAGCTGAACTCCAGAGCCAAAATATCTTTTCCTAATATGAGAAACAAATTCAAGTGCGGGCAAAAAAAGACCCAGATAAATCCATAAGCAAAACTGGTCCTCAAGCAAATGTATTGCAATTTTTCCATGGGGCATCAGCTGCTCTCACACTGTCTATATGCCAACCCCTAATGAATTTAACATGCTGATGACTGCACTGTTTCCAATGCACTTGGCAAGATGTCCAGCATTATTAGAGAAGAGGAAAAATGAAGCAGAATTTGGACATTTAATACCCTATCTTCCAATAACTGGAGAAGCATCCCTGCCGTATTGAGATAACTACAGACACTTCCATCAGAGGCAGGATGATGACTCAGGAAGGACTACTGGGAAGAATGGCCAAATCCACATGTCTGAATCCCAATTTCCCATTGGGAATGCCTGGGGGGTAGATCTGTTCTAAGCCAGGATCCTGAGTTTTTACTAGTCCCTCAAAGAAAGAGCAGGTTATATATATGTAAACTTCCAGCTTGGAAAGCAGCCCACAAAGCAGCATCCCAATACCACCACTTTCAGCTTCCACCCGTCAGTAACACTGATGTACAGAATTCCTGCTTCCTGGTCCAGTCTTCAAAGAGCAATTTTCAGCAGCTGAGCCATTGGAATCTGTATGGTAACATGAGTTTAGCTTCACCATAAGGGCTCCTCTTCAATTTCAGTTTCTAGCAAGCTTTGGCCAAAGATTCTGTGAACAGTAGGAAAAAGCCAACCATGTAATACCTAAAAAAAAGGATCAGAACACTGACATGAATTATACAGGTAGAAAAAATTCCCCAGTTTTCAGAGCGAATTCCTTTTGGAGAGTAATTTTCCTTCTTCCTTAACAAAAACTGCTATGTCAGAAGAAATTACTCAGCATTTTGAAACAAAATTCTGGCACAGAAGCTACCTCTCAAAACCAGACTGTAACACAGGAAGTAGGAGAGAGTCAGTGTGTGTGCATGTATGAGTGTGAACACAGAATCATAGAATCATTTGGGTTGGAAAGGACCTTAAGATCATCCAGTTCCAACTTTCTCAGCCTGTCTTCATATGGGAGATGCTCCAGTCCCCTGATCATCCTCGTGGCCTCCTCTGGACTTGTTCCAACAGCTCCATGTCCTTTTTATGTTGAGGACACCCCCAAGTCCTTCTCCTCAGGGCTGCTCTGAATCTTCTCTAAGTTGTTCTAAAAAATCACCTATATACTTACAGATGTTTGACTTCTTTTACATTTCAGTGTCTTATTTCTTTATATACCTTTTATACAGATTTTCATAGCAGTATACCNACAGAACATGGGTGTGAGTCCTTTATCCCAGGGATAGGAATAAAAAGGCAGAACATGAGACCCCTATAGAGCAGAGACCAGATCTGCAGCATCAGCACAAGCAGTGGGGTCAGGAGTTCTGTCAGTGAAGTGTGCCCACTGTAACAGGAAAGGCCAGCGCATGCAATGCTGCAGAGCAGCCATACCCGACAGCCTGCCAGGAGCACACTGCAGGGCACATGGAACACGGTTCAGGATGTCCACAAGAAGGCAGGGACCACTGCCCCGGAGCCCCCTCTCCAGGGGGTGACAGAGGGACAGTGGCAATGATGGTTGATGAAGCACTCAGAGACACACAGTTGAAGCAAGGAAAACACAGGACCCAGGTAACAAACCTGACAGATTTGGTAGAAAGTATTAAAAACAGAAATCGAGGTANGGAGCCCCCTCTCCAGGGGGTGACAGATGTCCTTTGGTTTCAGTGCAAGGGACAGTGGCAATGATGGTTGATGAAGCACTCAGAGACACACAGTTGAAGCAAGGAAAACACAGGACCCAGGTAACAAACCTGACAGATTTGGTAGAAAGTATTAAAAACAGAAATCGAGGTAAAAATCACAATGTAAGCAATTCCGTTCCCCAAGTCCCTTACCAATCACTTCAACTAGCAAGGCCCTAACATTTAGAGCCAGGAAAAATGTGATACTGTCTACCTAAAACCACCACCAGGATTACTCCAGTGCTGCTAAAGGTAGAATCCAGCCCAAAGAAACTGCAGCAAGAACACATTTAAGCAGTGTCTTCATGCACCTATTTTTTCACAGTTGCCTCCGAGCAGTACGGAACATACATTAGCAGAGATGTGATGGGTGAAATGGAAATGGGCAATGGCGAGGAGGAACCGAATGAGAAGTAGAATCAGCCCTGGCATGCTAAAGCTGAGCAAGCCCATGGGCTCTGTGCGGATGGCAGCTCTGCTGGAAACCATGCCCTGGCCAGCTCGGGCGCTGTGTGCCAGCAGGCATCCAGCCAGCCCCGGTTCGCAGTCGGGGGGACCAGGTCCATGGAGCCTGCTCTGGCCAAGAAAAACCTCTGCAGCCACAGAGCAGAACCTGCTTGCACAGAGCGGGTTTTCAGCAGAGCTCTGCACTTTTCAGGCTCTTTATCAGCAGTATCTGAGCAGCTTCCCCAGATACAGCCTGGAGTAACTCCTGGAGCTGCCTGGCACTCAGCACAGGGCCTGTTTTATTTCACTCTGTACCACAGAAACAAAACAAATCAACCCAAACTGGTTCTTTTTCCTCCCTTTTTCCTGTAAAAGGAGTATGCGCACAGCCGGAGTCTGTGCAGCAGGTATTTACCCACATCCTTGCTGGAGATACATTGGAGATGTGGCTGACCCTCACTTTCAAGCTGTGGTTTACCACATGAGTTGCCGCTGGGACCAAACAAGCTTTGGGGGCTAAATTTAGGCAGCAGAAATGCCTATTTTCATGCTTTCTCCTGCTTCGTAAGGCCAGCCAGAAGCAGGATCAGCGTTCCTGGGAGAGCAGCAGCAAAGCAGGTTATGACCAGACACTGCTCCAGTTGTGGTGCCCCCATGAGCCTCAGCCCAGATCTCTCCCATGGCTCCAATAAAAGCGCCCACCTGCAAAGAGCAGGGCAATGGAAAGCACAGCAAGCACAGGCACATTAAGTCTTCTCATCCATAGTTCACCTCCTGGGAGCTCTGGCAGCTCAATGTCTGCTCCAGCACTTGGCTTCCAGCTGAATGAAAGCTCGTATCAACAGACTGGTCCTTGCACATCCCACCTTTCCTCCTCTTGAACCCCATGTAACACAGGGACATCAACACCGACTCAAGCAAGAGCAGCAGTGCCATAAGGGGAAACAAGGCATCCTCATGCTCCTCTTCCCCCCAGCCCTCAGCAGCTTCTTGTGTGCTGGTGAACAGAGACATGGCCACTTGGAATTCATAGCAGTGTCTGCAGAGCCCTGTTAGGGATGAGCTGGACATCAATGCTGCTGCCTGGGAGCAGAGAAGGAGCAGCACAGCTGTCAGTCAAGTTACAGTCACACAACATGAACCCCAAATGCCTGTCAAACACAGTCTCTTCTGTCTCCAAGCTCTATACAAAACAGGATGCATAGAGTAATCCCTGAGATACAGCCACGTTTGAGGTGCCTCATGGGAATACCATGGATGCCCTCCGCATCCTCCCCAAGAGAGCACTGCCTGCAGCCAGGGCGTATGGATACAGCTAAACACAACAGCTGTGAAAAGCCACAATAAATGAGTAAGGGGGCTAAAGAAGCTATTCCAGAGCCTATGGACAATGGATCAAAGTAAAACACATGGGCATCACCAGAAGCACTGTAATGGGGGAATGGGCACAGAAAACATGACCACATTGTGTTTGCTGCTGACTTCCCCTTCAGCCACTCCACTTTGTATGAAAAGATGCTATCAAACATCAAAACCTTCACTTCTGTTTCTTCTACACTAACAGTACGTAGACATCTGATTAAAAATGAAACAAAAGTTAGCACCATTAATCTGAAATTCTATCATCAATCTTCCTGAAGTTATTTACAGTTGCAGGGAAGCAGATTAAGCCTTCCCATTACAATTAGAAAGACTAAATTTTCTCTTTATGGAGTCTTTCATAGGATCGTCTAAGACAGCAGAAGATGAAAAACAAGCAGGTAAATGGGAAAACCAGCAGGGTCGGGCATGCCAGAGGAGAAGTAAATGTGGAAGTTTTCAATGCATCCTGCTCTGTTTTGCATGGCCACCAGGCACAGAACCTCCTAGATTCCCAACCAGGCCCAAAACTGGATGCAGAACCCTAGACAGGCTGCATGCAGCCCTTCAGAAAAACAAATGGGATATGAAGAGCCTGTCAGCCTGCCACATTTGACTGGTGTCTCCACTCAGTACTGTATTTTTACATGTTTTATGAAGATAAAACTATAGTTTTCTATTCTTCTATTTATTTGATTTCTAGAGTCCCCATCAGTAAACCCCAAAAGCTTATTTTTCCCATCTCAACTGCAGGTGTCTGCAGCAAAATCAGAAAGCAATTAAATCAAAACTCAGGCTCAAAACACAGGCTCACAATCATCAAAATTGAGGCACTGGAATGGGTTGCCCAGGGAAGTTGTGAATGCTCCATCCCTGTTGGTGTTGAAGGCCAGGCTGGACAGAGCCTTGGGTGGCACAGTTTAGTGTGAGGTGTCTCTACCCATGGCAGGGGGGGGTTGGAACTTTATGATCTTAAGGTCCTTTCCAACCCCAACTATTCCATGACTCTATGAGTCTATGATCAAAATCCACAGCCACAGATTACACACCGTTTATTGCAATGTGTAAAATGAACACAAGGACCTCAACCCCTTGAGGTGAAGGTGGGAGCTCAGAACAGGACATTCAGTTTTCTGGTGGTTTGGGTTTTTTGCAGCTCCAACAGCATCACCGGCCACAACACCCAAGAAAAGAGAGATTCTCACAATGGTGTAGCATGGAAATAAACATAAAACTCCCTTGACTTACTTTTTCCATTTCCAACCCCAATCCATACCTCTACCCAAACCAAGGAACCTCTTTGGAGAAGCAGCAGTCTCCAGCAGCCCAAGAAGGGTCATACTCTTCACCAAACTCCGATACCACCAGCTTTTGCAACTGACAGTTACTGCAAAAAGGAAGGATAAATTGTGCAATTGCATAGAAGGCATTGTTCAGTGAGAGCCACCTGAGAGGAAGAAGAGTCAGCTGCTCTCAAGATGCAGCAACAAGCCGAAGCCCATGTACTGCAGGACTTCCTTCTCAATGAAGAGCAGCCTCTTGCCCCAAGGCAGCAGGAGATGCTGATCCTAACTCCACAGTCTGCAAGCCTGTCAGCATGCAGTGTCTGCCCCTACTCACAGCTTTCTGGCCCATGAATCCACGGGGACAAGCAGAGAAGCCCCACTAACCTGAGCAGGAACCACAGAGCCCTACACAGGTACAGGGAAGGACAGGGCATCCCCCTGCATACCTCCCAAGGTCAGCAGAGCTGCACCATGAGGCAAGCTGTAAGCACAGGCAACAAAGACCAAGTCCAACTGACCAGAGCATGACTTATCACAGCAAGTCAGTTAAATTTTGGACACAGCCAGAACAGTGACCAAACCTCAGCAAGACCATTAACGACCCATTCCAATCACACCCTTTCTTGATATTCCTGCTTGACATAGGGATGTATATGTCTTCATTTAATAAATCGATCCATCACAATAAATCCATATTTAATAAATCAATCACCCAATTTCTCCATATTTGCTTTCCTTTAATCCTCCTCTCCCTGGATTTTGGGCTGTTTAGGCACCCAGCTTTAAGAAGAAATCTGTGCAGGCCACAGCAAAAAGCATTGTTCTTTCTGCTTTACAGAGAACAAGCATTCTCTGACACCAAGGGATATTCTGCACTAAAACCCACAGATGCCCAGAGTGTATTCATCTATCAGCAGCCCAAGTATCCTCTGTGAATTACAGCTGAGTTGTGCACAGGCTGAATTGGCTGCATCTGCCTCCACTTCTGTCTGACTGAGCAACACCAAGGAAGTAAATCTCATTGACTACATGAGAACACCCCGTTGTCCAGGCTACATGGCCCCGTATTGATTATGCTGAAACACTGGGAGGGATAATTTACACGACTGAAGGTGGAGTGAGCCCGAGGAAATACACAGCCACACAAGGTTTTGGGGCTCAGGGTTTTGGGATTGGGCTTTTCCCCCACGTTTTGTGTTGTTTTTAAAGAAGCCAAACTTTGAGCAGGTCCATTCTAAGCCTCCAACATCCAAACACTGCTGGCAACCCTCTGTTGTTCATGTCTTTTGGGGGATCCCTACCTCCACCTTGTGCACCTCAGCCAAGAATTCAGAGCAAGTGACCTCTGTTCCCCGAACAGGACAAGAAAGAGGGAAAGCGAAACAGCTGGCTTAGCTGGGTTTGTTCCTCCTCTACTTTTCCTTGTGAGGGAAACAAGGAAGATGCAAGGAATCCGTAAGAAGCGGTTAAAGCATGAAGAAGAAAGAGCCAAACCAATCCATCGCTGTGCTTGTTCAAGATTTAAGAGCAGCAAAAGGAAGCTTCACAAAAACAGATGGTGGTTTTTTTACCCCAAAGAAAACAGATCTTCTGGCTGCCCTCCCACCACAGCCTGCATCAGCTCCAAGAGCCTTCATCTGCCCGCTCTGTCCAGCAAGAAATCACAGCGCATTCAGTGCCAGGTATTGTGTCTCTGGGATCAATGGAGAACATCTTTATATGCTGAATGCCCCTAAATGACGTAACCGTAACTGGGGCACTGTGTTTTGGGGCTATTAAGATGCAAAGGAGAACGTATTCAAGCTCAGAGAAAGAGCGAGCTGTACAAGAATGTGAATCATGCCCTGAGCCACTGAAATGGAATAAAGGAGCAGATCATTAAACAGTTCACTCCAGCATCTCGCATTCCTTAATCCAGACAAGGAAAGATTTCACAGATCATTAAGAGAGCAGAGCTTTACAGTTAGTTACATGAGTTAGCCTTGGGTATCCCCATGAGCTACCCAACCTCTTATACAGCAGTAACAGGATAACATACTATACACAGAAGTCAGATCAAATTATTGAGCAGCGCCTTCTGGCCTGAAAAATGTGTGCATTCATGGATCCACTGAACCAATTCTCTTCCAGGCTAATGCTTTACACCTCTACATGCATTACAAACACATAAATCCTTAAAGGACTTTTTATCTAACAACTCAAAGCATCCTCTAAACTATAATCATTTAAGCCTCAACTTCTCTAAGAGAGGGAAGGATTACTATACTAATTCTACAGATAGGTTAAAAAAAGTCTTTCCTCAGGCTTCTCTGCCATAGTTCTTCCCCCACCATGCCATTCTGTAGTGGAACCAAGCTTGAACTTCCAAACTGCTCACAATCTGAGGACACAAAAAACGACAAGGAAAAACAAACTGCAGAAGAGTAGACTCACACTTTGGATAGTGTAGATTTCAGCATGTCTGACAACAGCAGTTGCCCAATTTCTTGTATTTGCTTGATTCCACATTCCTATAAATATCATGGACAACAGTCTCCCTGAAGACTGCACCCAGCATGGATGTGCCCAGCTCTCCCCAGCAATACCAGCACTGCCAGCTCAATCCCTTTCAATGGCCATGGAGGTAGACCTCCATTCCAGTCAGTCGCTGACAACTGCCCACCCTATCTCTTCCAATGCCCCTACCAAAGCAAGACCAGCTTGTTCCAGAGCAAGTCAGCCACGAAGAGGACAGTCCAAGCTAGGAAAGGCTTGTAAGGTGCCATGAGCTCGTGCCCAAGGGCAGATGTGCTCAAGGTGAGCGCATCACAGCTAATACCCACTGCAGTCAGCAGGCTGGTCTGCACCCATAGGATGCTCAGCTCACAAGCCAGCACAGCTCCTCCAGCTACAGAGTACATCTACACCCCAGGAAGGGCAGCAGAGTTGGCTGCTGCAGGCACACACCATCTTCTCTGCAGGCATCCCCAGAACACCCAGCAGCTCACGCACCATTTGTTCAGGGGCCACTTTAGCATCAGCTGCTTCTGCTCTCTAGGGCAGGGGCTTATTAGTTCTAAAGAAAAACAATCACAGACAATAGCCTCAAAGCTGTGCATGAGGAGGAGGGCTCACTGCAGCATAACAGACAGAAAGCAGCCTCTGGTGCTGCTGCTCTGCCTGGATACGATGATCGCATTGCAGAAGCTGAGTGAAGTACAGCACACTGCAAAAGAGGGAGATGAAATACAGGGAAAGCCAACATACAAACCATGTTAGAGGGGAGGTTCAAGGAATTCTGAAGTATAAGAAGCCCTAGAAGGGCTGCCCAGGAGAAAGCTGTCAGACTGTGTAACTGATCAGCAGGGCACTCCAGATTCCTGGTACAGGAGATGTGTGGGAAGGTAACTTATCTATGCCATGTACTTGCCTCTCCGTACAATCCCTCACTCCCAGTGGGTGGAGCACCACATATATCCAAGGCAGCCCAAAACTTCCCATCGTAAATGAAAGAGTGAATGAGAGTACACACTGACAC
This sequence comes from Agapornis roseicollis, assembly GCA_002631895.1. Classification (NCBI taxonomy): domain Eukaryota; kingdom Metazoa; phylum Chordata; class Aves; order Psittaciformes; family Psittacidae; genus Agapornis; species Agapornis roseicollis. Next base: position 26,941 of record NDXB01009956.1, read on the forward strand.
CCCACATACACTGTTTATAACCAAACTGCATAAGAGACCAGTTGTTTTCCAGCCTGTGGCAGCATGGATGCCTCGTGCATTAGCTCACAGCTCATCCTGATCCAGAAAGGTTATTACAACTTTTCCTTCGGGCACCAAAAGCATTTCCACATTTAAAGTTTCGACATCCCATGAAAGCCTGAAGGCCACATGTAGGATCGGCTGAGTTCATGTCCTGAGCCTGCTGGAGCTTGGGATCCCCCCTGCACCAAGGAGGAGACACCAAAAGGAGCAATGCCCACCCCACACCTCCCCAAGGCTCTCCAGCTACAGCCCTGTGCTCTAAGGCTGCAGGAACAGTAGTGCTAAGAGCAGTAACTGAATACAAAGCAATGCTCTCCTCCCTCAGTCAAAGGAGATGGCTGTGGTTATTTTACTCAGCCTATGCTATGCAGGAATCCCAATTAAAATGTAAAACCTCCCAGTGAAACACCTCAATCAGTGGATTTGTAACATGGACTCATTAAAAATGAAGGTAATGGTGTATCTGTCAGGAAAAGGGTTAAACCAAATCACTGGAAGTGTAACTGCTGAGCACAGGGGAGAGCCAGTGATGGGCTGGTACCAAGCACCATGTTTGAGAAAGTTATGCCTGTGGACAAAAACATCCTGTGCATTTGCAGGGGCTGGCTGTGCTTCACTTGAAGCATATCCTGATTGCCTACAAACACTGCTCTTCCATGTACCCTTTGTTAATTATCCCCACTGTGCATTTGCAATTCCAGCAAGGAAGAGACAGGCTGAGGGCATGCACAGTGTGCTCTGCCTGCTGCCCTTCACCAGCACATGATGGGAAAGCCTCATCTGCTGCCAGGGAATCAATGGTGCTGCTTCCTCCAGAGCCTTTGCCTCAGAAGAAATCAGCCAAATGTCAGCCCAAGGCTGACACTGCACTCCTCCTTTCCTGGAAATGCATAATGTTGGAACAGCAAAGGAAAACTGTGCTGTGACCAATGGAAGCACATTGTCTGTCCCTGGATCCAGCCAGCTTGGGAACTGCAAAGAGGAAGCATAAAGATAAGGAGGTATTTCACTTTTTGGTGCCTCTGAGAGGCAAGAACCAGCATAACTCTCCCTGATGGCTGCAAAGCCGGCCTCAGACTGGACGAGCACAGGCAGCTCTGGCACAGGGAAGAGAAGGATGGGAGAGACCTGTTTTGGGCCTTTAAAACCTAAATGAAATACAGGTTTGATTGGGGCTCCAACCTCATCCAATCCTCATCCCAGCGGTATGGACATCACACATTCACATGTGTGGAGGACAGCAGTGCGTGCTCCCTGCCGGATCCGGGACAAGCCTCTTGGCTGCCATGTGAAAGCAGAGACCCCTCGCATCCCATCTGCAGCTCTGGGCAGCCATTCAGGTGAGGGACAGCCAAAGGACATCTCACACGTCAAATACAGCCTGCTGATCACAGTCTTTACCACAGAGATGCAGTCAGGAGGTGACTGATGAGTTTTCTTCATCCACTCCAGCAGACCCTTTAAACAGAGGGAAGAATCCCCTCCAGAATGGGCATTCAGCACAGACTGCAGCAATGCACTCTCGAGTGGTTTAATATTTGAGGAGACTGCTTTGCTCTCAAAATTGGGCCAGGTTTGGGTGCTCATTCTCATATGCTGAGTCTATTTTTAATTGAACTCAGTTTCAGGGTGAAAACAGACCTGCTGTATCTTACCATTGCACTGCAAAAGGACTGCATGGATATTCAGAAGGTAAAGAACTTATGATAGAGGAACCAACAGCTGTGGGGAGACAGTCTCCAAAGGGCTTTCCGTACCAGACAGGATCCAGCCAAATTCTTCACAACCTCATCAGGAGTTCAACATCTACTCAGGCCTGGAGCATGTTTCAGGCTGCCGACAGCTCAACTTGAGGCTAATAATACACATTGCATTGGGATCACTGGATTGTGCAGCTGCCACCCACAAAGTAGAGATAATCACCCTCATTTGCTTCATTTCTGTGAGAGTCATCACATCCTCTGGTTATGAAGTGATCACATTACTCCCTTCTAAAAGAGGGGAAATCAGCATAAAGCATATTGTCTCCTCTCATCATCTTCCCCAGCATCCCAGGCTTTATTTATTAGTGGGCACGGAACCAGATGGTTATAAATAAACAATACAAATGAAAACACAAGAATAGCCTGTTGCAGTACATGGGTATGAAATTCCCTCCCAGAATGTAAGAAAGGGCATTAGCGCTACAAAGGTACTGGGGCAGCTCACAAGAGGAAGCAAGTCAGCAGGCAAACGCAATCACTGTGCACCCATGTACATGCCTTTCCTGAAGTACCATCTGAACAGAATGTGCTCCCCGCAGCTACAGCTCTGGCTAAAATCAGCCGTCCCTGCAGGTGTCTGTCACTGCTAGAAAATAACCCCTCAAACACTTGACTTCATTCCCTCGGCATGCACATAGCCAGAATTTCTGCAGTGCTCTCCTGTCACACTTGCCTTTATCACACATGCAAGGAAGATCTGGATGTAAGCATGCCTTCTGTTAAGGCATCAATTAAACAAAACACCTTCCCTCTTTTCTGCTCACATTCATATGCGCAGACCTCATTAATTCTTTGACTTCATATGCCTTCACACATGGCAAAAATACGGGGTTTGCAGGTTGACTGAGGTACCAATGAGATATGGCATTCACTTACAGAAGTAACACGTCATCCTAGCAGGGCAAAGCAAACACAGGGTTTCATTTGGTTATTTGGTTGACTGCCTACCCAGAAGCAGAATCCAACCTTTGTGCAAAGCTCCCACACAGGTTGAACTGGAACGTGCCACATTCTCACCTTGGCTTTCTCCAGCAGCATGAGTAAAGCAGCACTGAGGGACATCTCCAAGCAGCTTGCTCCCCTCATGGGGTTTTGCAGCCTTGTTTGAACCTCAGGCTACAAACACATCTGTGTGTGCTGTACAGCACTGCTGAGCCCGTGGGACAGCACCCTACACCTAAAACACATCAGAAAACAAAAGCAAGCACAGGAGCTCCCACATTAATCATTTGCAATTGCTTTCTTTCAACTGCTGGCTGTCGGCAGAGATGCTTGCACATAAATGCTGCACTGATGTCCGCACAGCCCCATATGCTGCCATGGGGATATGCTGGCTGGAAGTTAGTGAAGAGCCTAAGCCCTTTGCATGCAACAGAGCTGGTGTCTGCTTTTTTAATAGCTTCCTTCTGGAGCAGATTGCTCCTGATTTTTGCTCTTCTAAAATAAGCTTAGGCTGCAATCTGCACAGACTAATGAACTGCCACCCACCTGAAATCCAAACTTCAGAGAAGGCAGGCATGAAGCCAGCCACTAGCACCCCTCGCTATGCCACTGCCACCCCATGCAGACACCTCTTGGCCTTAAGATGTGTTTCTCTTAAGAGAAACATCAGGGACCCCACAACACAACACGGAGCAAAAGGAAGAACTCCATTCGGGGGAGACAGAGTGAGGAGTGGGCACACAAGGACCCTTCCCCCTAAAGCAATGCATTTCTACCTAAACCAAGCACTGCAAGAGAAGACTAAAAGGAAGTGAAAGAAACCACACCACTGCCTCACTCAAGCAAAAGTAGGGAAAGCACTGGGAAGTGGCTTGATGGGCACAACGCTGCAGCAGAGGGGGAAAAGGGGATGAATTAAACCTGTCACTCCCTGGTTACTACCATTCATTAAAAAATAAAGCAATAACAAATGGGGCTGCAGATGTCAGCTCCAAGGAGCAAAAGGAAGCAATCACATAAACAAATCTCCCTGCAAATAAACATCTCATGTAACACAGTTCACGACTTTATCACCAGATCATCTTCAATAGCAAAAGCACATCAAAACATCATTTTCTCTTTAATCTCTGTGAAGTGTCAGCTGCAATTGTGACAAAGTCAGCTCACCCCACCAGTTAGCACTAAGCACAGCGCTCCAACACACCTGCCAGCCATCACTGCTGTGACTCTGCTTTCAAACACAAGAACATGACCAGTTCCTCCACTCACCACCCTGCAGGGAATCAGAATGTCTCACACTCAAACTCAGTGATGATCCCACGGACCAGAGACTCGCTGTCACATCAAGGTAGGGGAAACCCACGAGTGAAGCCTGTAAGCCTTTTATTTCCAGAACATCTGCGATACAAAAAGCATGCATGGGTCCTGTATATCAGTGACTACAGAGTGACTACACACATAAATCAAGCCCTATGCTTAAATAACCTCATTACTGCGCAGTCATGGCAAATACACATGATGCGTGCATGATCTGGCACACAGGTGGACATACCACCTAACATGCATAGGGAAGCTGACAATACTCGTGCTAAGCTTGGGCATCCATACAGCAAAGGGGCCATACCATGGCAGAACACTGTCATGCCTTACTTACAAGACCAGCAATGCTCACCCTGCCCTGTGTCACTACCTAGGTGAATTCTCTCTCTGCCTACCCATACACAAGGACAAGCATCTTTATTGTCAACTCTTAACTTTTAGCTGATGAAAAAAAAACAACAACAAAAGAATAAACAGTGCAGATGGTTTCCCCATGAAGAAAAGCCCTACAGCAAAGCAAGGGTAACAGAAAGGCAAATGTCTCCTTCAGGCAAGTTCTTAGAAATTAAACCAGTCAGTATACTAGGGAGAAAACCACTATCTACCTCTGTGGTCACTGCAATCCTCACACCACTGGCTTCCCCAGCACAGATCTCCCTGGAAAAACAACGTGAAGCCTACTGCTGCCCTAGTCTTGGCAAGTATTAGGAAGCCTACAGCATTTGAAACTTGTGAATTACTGGGTTTAAGTTAGTTTTTCCAGGAGAGCAGGCAGCTCCCTTCTTTCCCCCCTGCTCCCTCCTGCTGCAAACACAAATTCCAAGCCTTAAGGATTAGACAAAAATATTCCCATGTATCTCATGTTCACTTCCTCATTCACTGTGTTTTACTGGGAAGACTGCCCTCACAATCTCTTGCATACTTATTCCTATTTTTTAAAGCTGCTTTTTGCTTTCCAGGCATGTTTCCCATCACTGCTGCCCCAGCAACAGCCCACCACACAGGTGACACACTGGGGACCACAAGCAAGGCCAAAACGCAGCTCTCCATAGGAACCTTGCAGCAATGATACAGATAACCCATTCTCAATCCTGCCACCTTCATTTACATAGGCAGCCTTGTCACTGCTCTCTGGAAACACTGAGGAATGAAGCCTTTAACCCATCCTTCCTTCTTCTGAGAACGGAGTTCAGCCTTCCCCACTCTCTCCTCTGCATCCCTTCTGCATTCTCCTCCATTTCCCAATACCTGCTGCAAGCACTGCTGCCCTGGCACGCGTCCTGCTCAGCGCACAACACTCACTGGAACGCAGCACAGTCTTCTCTGACATCTCTCCCACTTACCCTCATCCATTTGTCAGGAATAATTAAAACATTCCACATGCCATTTATTTACTCAGGTTATGCTTGCAGCAGGGAACAGCCCCATGGGCACCTCTTCAATTCCACAGTTACCTGGACCTCTGCTGCCTTACTCATTAGGTGCTAGGGTCTGGGTGAGCATGGGTGCAGCTGAATGCATCCTGAAGGTGCTCAGACCTAAACCTTCACATCTCTCAAAATCAGCACCTGTAGCTAGCTACCGTCCATCTTCTGGTTTAAACTGTTCAGTTATGGGCTTATCCACTGCTGTGAACTATCCCTCCATAATGCTGGACATTTAGATGTAAAAGCAACACTATCACTGCGCTGGTGCACGTGAAGTCCACGTGAATCTGTGAGAGCTCCCTTCCACCACCTGCACAACTGAAGTACAAGTCTGAGTCACCACTTCAGTGTTTTCATCAATCTAAGAGGACCTAAGGAAATCAACCGTTTCAATCTGCATCATACATCTTGAGAGTACCTTGTAATTACCAGTTCTAGTTCTCTTCTATCTATATCTCTTCTATATCAAAATACCCTGCAGATCTCTCAGCACATCCCTGAACCTCTCAGTTCACTTCTCCTCTAACTGCTATCCCCAGCTGCAGCTGCTGCATCAGCTATGGTATTTATATCCCCTCTCTCTGCTGATCCACTACTGTTCCCTGCTTATTTAGAAGCTGCTTTAATTAAGTTTGCTTTTGTCAATATCACATTTATCACCCTAAATGGGACGCTGACCCATGTTTTCCCCTTCCAAAACTGATAGAGACATCCTTTGCCTCCTTCTGTGTGGGTGGGTGGAGGGTATGGGGTATTTACTTGCAGTGCACTTTCTTTCCTCCTCCCCACTTCAGAAGATCAAAGAAACAGAACCCTGCTAAATCCATTAGAAGCGCTGCCAGTTTGGCAAGTGAGCTGAGATCACATGGAGCAGCCAGCTTGGAACATGCCTGGCTTGACGCAGGGGGCATTTATGAGCAAAGATGCAAAAAGCCACTGAGCGGCTGCCCTCTATTTTGAGCTAACGGACAGCTTCTTTTTAACCCTCTCCCCTGTGTATCTCTACATCTGGCCTTAGGATCTGGCTAACATAGCCAACACTAACTTAGGCTAATTGGAAAGAAACCAAAGAAAGCAATGAGAACTGTGTTACAAAGAGAGACGAAGGTTGGACAATTACAACTGATTGACAGATACAACTTTCTAAATTCATCTCTATATTTAACATGTATTTATCATAAAAAAAATTATCTGTTCAGAAGTGATATTTCCTCAACAACTAAGTCTTGCTCAGGATGAAACACCCACACTCCTTTTTTGGAGCACAATTCCCAAACCTTGGAGAAGACCTTTGACTAATGGACTAGCTCTCATTCAGAAACCGCCAGGAACTCATAATTTAGAACATATGAGTATTAATACTTCATTAAACCATACAGGTGAAGCAGCATGCCTTACATGGACCATTATTTTTTAATGTGCTTCTGTTATACATAAGTCTATATTCCACATGGAATCTTTTTTCCCAAGCTCTCCCAAAACCCTGTTTTGACACCCTATGGACAAGTGTCTTGAGCTTCCCTTGGCCCCAAGACCACCTCTTGGGGTCAATATCCTCAGTTAATTTCTAGTGCCTTTTTAGGACAGGGTTTGACATTGGAACAGGACTCTCCCCTGTCCACTCCCAACAGGGACTGATTGGAGGCTCTTGCCTCCTTTAACAAAGCAGCACATTTGTAGTCCCCTGAAAACCATTCTCTTTCTTTACTTGACCCGCATGACAGGAAAAAGCTGCTTCTCCCGATTTGTCAGCCTAAGAGTGAAAGAGAAGTAAAACTACTTGGGAATGTGTTTATCCATCACTCCTGCATGTATGAACCCCTCATTGACAGCTTGATGAAATCAGGCAAAATGTTTTCCTTCTAAAAGTAAAAGTAGTACAAGGTTGTTAGACAAGCACCTGATGGTTATCAAAATACACAAAGAAATGACCTTCATAACAAGCACAGGTCAGGCTTAGTAAAACAGGCAACTTAATGTTCTTGATATTTGCTTTGTCCAAGTAGCCTGTAAGCTCTCCTATTTTAAACACAGTTCCCTGAGCCTGTAATACATGCACAATATGTTATATGTTGGTAGCATTCCAAACACATGTTATATTTTCTGCTCTAACCATTCTGTGTCTTGAAGCCATCAACCACGATTTTGCCCATCTTCAAACTGCAGAATTCAGCACAAGAGCTTCTTTGTGAGTGCTCCCCCCTGGCCAGAGAGCAGCTGACTGCCATCAGGCTCCACCTTACAGCTCTTCCCTTTCCTGGGGCAGAGTTCCCTTTGTGCATCACTTTGTCATCATTTATTCTGGTGAACAGCATCACAAAACACATCGGTCTCTGTTCTCACGGTAAATGCATCAGCTCATTCAGTAGGACCTTTAACCTCTGCCCCCAAGATACCAATCACCACTCGCTTGGATTAACTCTCTTAAGAAATGGGCGCCCTTCAGGCTACTCCTCAGGCCATCCTTTCCTTGCTTTGCTCCATGTTATTCTTATTCTCTCCCATACGTCAGCTTGCCCAAGCTGAAAAGATTCTGAAATATGCATAGCACCATCTCTTCACTCAACAGCTAGACCTAAATTAAAGCCTAAATCTCCTCATCTCCCCACTCAACATATAGCTATTGTATAAAATGCCTCCTGCATATTCTTACCCCTGAATGCCACGGGATCTCAAGGATACTGAAGAGAAAATTCTTTATTTCATATCACCCCTTGGCTATAAGGTACTACAGCTTTACTACAAAGGCAGGCACCACAGACTCCAGGATCAGTACCAAGCATCAAAATCATTAAGTCTGGGAGCTCTTCTCCATACCAGCAGTAGCCACCTGCCCTTTTAAACCCACTTGCTTTGTACTTGTTTCTATGCATCTAAGGTTTCTCCCAACTGATCAGTATACTAGAAGCCGACTAGCAAGAGAGACAGAAACACGAGCTATGCTGCATCCTTGGCAATGCAGCAATTCCCTCCCAGCACCGGGGAGAGTAAAGCAGGAGCAACTCCTCAATGCTGCCAGCCACTACTGACAGCTGGAGATGGGCTGTCAGTGTCCATCACGCAAAGAGCCACCGATATCTCAGGATCGAACACACGTACCCATCAGCAGCAGCACAGCATCCAAAGTGACTTTTCACTGTTTTCAAGGTTCCTACAGCTCTGGTTCCATGTCACCTTCCGCACCCACAAGCTCTCCCAAAAGCACTGTCCATCCTCCTGTCCCATTGCTACCAGGATTCTCTCTGTGGTATATCAAACACCAGCAGAGCAGGCAGCTTGTAGGAGCACGCTGCTTGTTTCCTGGTGTCCTGGGTTCAGCAGTAGCAGTCAATTTTTTCTCCTTCTTAGTAGCTGGCGCAGTGCTGTGTTTTGACTTTCGGCCTGGGAACGTAGCTGATAACACCAGTGTTTTTAGTTGTCACTAAGTAATGTTCATTCTGATCAAGGACTTTCTGAGTCTCATGCTCTGCCAGGGAGGAGGGGAGGCCAAGAAGAAGCAGAGACAGGACACCTGACCCAAGCTAGCCAGGGGGGTATTCCATACCACAGCACGCCATGCCCGGGGAGGTAATGGGGAGTTACCCAGAAGGACACACACTTCCCAGTCAGGCTCTTTTTCAGCGGGTGGTATCGTACTCCCTTCCCTTGTTATTTCCCTTATTATTATTATTATTATTGGTGGTAGCAGCAGTGGTTTGTGTTGTACTTTAGTTACTGGGCTGCTCTTATCTCAACCCGTGGGAGTTGCATTCCTTTGATTCTCCTCCCCATCTCTCCGGAGAGAGGAAAGAAACGGGATGAGGGGGTAGGCATGTGATGATGGCAGAAAACTATTTTCCTCATATCCTTATGCCGGATACAGACTTTTTTAAACGTAATTTTTTTAAACAAATAAATGTGGCAACCTACTGTGACCATTCCTCATGTGAATTCCTGATTTTAAGCTTACATCCTGCCATCAGTGCTAGCAATAAACAAAGCCTACAATCATACAACTGTGTTTTTCCTTTAACGCAAGTCCCTGTGGTGGGAGCATGCCCTGATACAGCGCACAGATTCAGAGTATCCTTATTGGAATTTGACAGCACAAAGATGAAGCAGTGAGCAAATAAACTTAGGGGGACTCACTCACTTAGCCATCAATAGTGAACGTGGAGTATGCTACAGCATATTAATGATGTGCAGCAGGATACACAAGACCAGCCTGAGCAGCATCCCAGCTCCGCCTGTACCAACGCAGCACATTATCTGAGACTGATCAAACTGACAGCCACCCTCCCCTGCACACACAGTGTGTAACCAATACCCTGACAAACACTCCTGAATGGAGATTTCTGCTCAGCCACTAACATGTTGCCAATGTCAGCAAAATAACCCAGGAACTGTATGTAATACAACTCACTGGTATCTGGGGTTTGTGCAAGGACCATTCCTTTTCTCAGGCACTCACAATAAAGATGATCTGCGCTAGCTACAACAGTCAATATTGACCAGTATCATATGAAGCTATCAGGCTGTTCCTGCAGAGCAGCACCAGCTGTTCAAACACTGGCAGCAATCACGCACAGGAGCGGTTTTAAACTCATTGGAAAACCAGGAGATTTCTCTCACTGAATTGAGAAAACAAGGTTTCAACTGCCAAAGCACAGCAAGCACCAAAACAATATATGGTCATTATTCTTCCCTGCCAATATGCTTATGACCAATGAAGCCTCCATCTACACTCCACTGCTCACTCTGTTCCCTCACCTAAACTTAATCTTGCTCTTTCTTGCCCTTCTCTAACGATTACTCACTCAATATCTTTGTCTACTAAGGCACTCTTATTTCATCACATCACATTTGGCTTTCAGAGCAGCATCTAACCCACTGTAACCCAGTGCAAGGAAGCTTAGTAAGTATTTTTAGGCCCTGTGTTTCATGTGACACCAGGATTTTAATCTTCATTGCCTAGCTCAATGTCAGGGAAGACCAAGGGTAATCTAGAGACAGTAATATCTGACAGCACCCAAATCTGACTGCACTGCCAAAACCTTCACCCCTACAGCAGAAGAAACACTTTGGCCATGTCAATGAAGATGATTTCAGTGCCCATGTCTGTCGCCAAAGGTAGGCAAGAATCTATTGTATTACCAAGCTGCATGTGCTCCCTGGTAATAAAGCACTTGAGAATTTAAACCTACCTGTTCAGGGACAGGCAAGCACCTTTATAATGGTAGGATGACCTAGCATGTCTGTCCATTTTCATATTGCTGCCCCATAAGATGATGGTTTTCCATGTTAAAGAGATACAGAAGTGAGAAGAGCATGACTGGACTTTTGAAGTGGGGAGCACATTTAACACATGGCCTTTAGCACCAGCCATCAAACCGAGTTCAAATAACAGCAATCTGAAGGGAAAAAAATGACAGTGACTTGACATGGTCTCTTACATAAAAATGCCCCATATTTCTTTTGTGCCATATCCTTATTCACTTTGATGTATGATAATTCCCTGCTCCTCTTGATTGCTTTTCAAAAGTGATCTAAATTAATGTGAATTGGTAAAGGGTAATTATTCCTATGAATAATTAGTGCATGCTAATAAATGCAAAATAGGACAAATTCCTTTTGCTTTTACCAGCACTGACAGTTCTTGTTCATGACACCCACCCCAGTAAAAGGACACCTACTGAACACTGACAAAGGAACAGGGAGAATAGCTGCATCCTTACTGTGACAGCACAGACTTGCTCTATATGGCAAGGAATGACAGAAGGATAGCTTCTGCTTTTTTGTCTAAAGCATGATCTTACCAAACAATGGCTGGTTTTCTCTCAGCAAAATCCTACAGGAGCCTGTATTATTAAAGATACATGATAGGACAAAAAGAGGAAGAAGATACTACCAAGAAGAGGAAGACAAAGATGCTGCTAAGTAAAAGAAGATACTGACAGCAATAGGAAGAAAATAGATGGTTTTACTCATACAGATCCTTGTCATTAACTGTCCTGCTTTGCCAGGAGAGCTCGGTGCCAGTGAGCACCTGCAGGGCCAGGGACAAGTGCCCAGGAACAAGAGCTGCTTGTCTCGGCTCCAGCGGTGCCACCAAACGTGACACCGCAGGCTGTGCTCCACGGCACACCATTCCATCACCGCACTGCACAGCCAGCCCCGCGCATTGCCCTAAGCAAGCACCTAACATTTATAATGCCCATTAAACTTTATTAAACTGNTGATCACAAAGAGCTCAGTGCCAGTGAGCACCTGCAGGGCCAGGGACAAGTGCCCAGGAACAAGAACTGCTTGTCTCGGCTCCAGCGGTGCCACCAAACATGACACTGCAGGCTGTGCTCCACAGCACACCATTCCATCACCGCACTGCACAGCCGGCCCCGCGCATTGCCCTAAGCAAGCACCTAACATTTATAATGCCCATTAAACTTTATTAAACTGAATAGCTTCACACAGCACTATTTAGAGGCACCCCCAGCACACTAATTGGATTAAATGGCACACAAGAACATTTAAGTGCCTTCTCAGCAATCGCAGGAAGCTCCACAAGTAAGAAGTAAGATCTTGCCTAAAATGAATAGTTCAGAATTCTCTGCAAGTTGCATTTGCTACTTGTTCAAAGTCACAGCAGACATTCTGGCATCTTAATGGGAATGACATTAGTGAATCACAGGAAACATTTTAAATCCAGTTGGAGTCCAGCCCACCATAATTTATTGGAGTGCTTTTAAAGAAGTTTAGCATGTCACAGTATAATGAGTCTAAAAGGGCTATTTTCCCATCTTTTGGAGAACCACACACACAACTTTCATATTTGCACTGAGATACGGCTGTGATTATCTCTATCAAAGATAATTATAAACATGGCGCAGTCACATTAGCAAGAACCAGGATGAAGAAAGAGATTCAAGTTTGTCTACAGTTGTTTTTTAAGCAGACAGTAATTACTAAACTTATTAGAGGTTGAAACACTCTTAGATGATGCTCCCTCTTTTCCACCCAGGTATGAATATAAGCACTCCCCCTTCCTCAAACCTTGCCCCACAACTCCCGAAACCTAAGAATCAGCACTTACCTTCTCTAAGCCTGAGGTCTCAGAAGCTGCCTGTAGCTTCCACACACCTATGGGGCTCCAACTTCACAATCCTCTCCCAAAAACACACCTTCTGCTACAAAACTGCAAGCATGCGAGTTAGAGTCTGGACCTGAGCAGATGGATTTGCACTCACCATTTCAATCACACTTTAAACCTGCAAGCAGGAAACCAACCTCAGTGTGGTTTATATCTGTAATCGGCAGTTATTTTCTTTAGGAAATAACAACCGATTATCAGCAGCAGGCATAAAAACAGCATTCTGCTACACAGGGAGATCCACCTATACTCCTACACACATATTTAACCAATTTTGTAGCTTAAAGCATGTTTTCTTTAGAGATTTAATGCTTCTGGTTTTATTACATTAAAAGGCATCCCCCTTGGCCTGATGGAGAAGACCTTAACACAGCCAGGATGCTCTCGGCCTGCTTTGTCACAAGGGTGCATTGCTGCCTCATGTCCAAGAGGACCCTCAGATGCTTCTCTACAGAGATGCTTTCCAGCCAGTCACTCCCTGCCTGTGCTGGTGCCTGGGGCTGTCCCTCCCAACATGCAGGACTTGGTGCTTCCCTCTGCTGAACCTCATGAGACTCCTGTTGCCCATCTCTCCAGCCAGTCGAGGTCCCTCTCAACAGCAGCACAACCACTTGGTCTATCAACCACTCTCACTTCCTAACACACAGCAACATCCTCAAACTGGGCTAAGAAGAGTTTTATGACTTCTCTGAAACAATATTCTCCTTAGAGTCTTGGTGCTCCCTGTGCTGCCCCTCCTGCTCAAGCTCAGGCTTAGACTTAGAGCTGTTAGCTGTTCTTTATAAGGTAATTTCCAGTTGCTGAGGCCAGGCCACTCATTGCTTATTACCAAGCCACCACAGCACAGAGCACAACAGCCAATGCAGCTAATGAAGCTGCCTTAAACAATATGATAAATGCATATGCTGATGAGCCAAGGCACTACTGCTTTTCCATTTGTGCACCTCCATGAGTGATGGGTTGTGAAAGCATCGCCCATCATCCATCATGCTGAAACTTACTCATCAGGTCCAGAAAAAGCAATCCACATTTCCCTCTCGTTCACAGAGCAGTAATGGGTATAAAAGGAGATTTATGCCACCTTCTAAATTCTTTGCTAAGCAAAGTAATAACACTTTAGCCCATATAACTATTCAGTTTTACAAAGGATGTCTACCCGGTTTAGCACATGGCAGTACTGATGTCAATCTGATTTACAGGAAATGTTTAAAACAGGCTTAGCTTGGATCCTTCATGTACCTAACTGGTAGAAGCAAAGTATGGTGGAAACGCAGTGCTGGTGTCATGCCTTCAAGAAGGAAGCGTTGCTCAGGCTGGGAAAGACAGAACTGGAGGAAGACATGGTAACACCTTCCCCTGCACCACTGCAAGGGTGGCTGATCAACTGGTCCTCATAAGCACCAAGGGAAACACACAAACAAGTCAGCTTCTCTTCACAACATTTAGTTTAAATACTGGGAAAAAAAAGCCCTCTAATCAGAAACAGTTAACAGACTAACCAGGGAGGATGTCAGATCTCCCATCATTGCAGGCTTTTATCAACAGATTAGAAGAGCATCTGTCAAAGATGTCTATGCTGCCAGGAGAATCTAAAGATAGAGAAGAGACTTTTGGGGGAAATAATACGGAGTTTAATAAGGCAATGGATAAAATGCTAGTTTGAAGGGAGGGGGGGAAACAGCCTCTTCCACAAAGACAGGAGACAGTGAAAGCATCCTCCTTGTCCCCAGCACAGGGGTAGCCAGAACTGCTGAGGACACAGAGCAACCGCTAACCTGGCAGCCCACACAACTGCCTCACAAACACATGAAGTTAAAGCTATCACTACAAAAAGGGTACAGCTAACACTATGTTAGTGAAATAAACATGAAACTTCTCCCAGGAGTTATGTGCTGCCTCTCGGAAGGAGGAGCAGGAGGTGCCTCATTCATCTGAGCATACAAAGCAGCCGCCGGAGCTCTCAAGGCCTTTTATCATTTTGATGACCTTGTGCTCATTGCCTTTTTGGATATAAAAAATAAGTAAATTCACACATAATGGCCTTTAGGGAACTCATTAAGTTAAATATGCTGCAGCTTTGGAAGGCAGCAGGCTAGGGACAGGCCAATCGGGGGGGCCTGAAAGAAAACATCTGAGACCCTTGCAAATAATGTTATTTTTCTAACAACACCGGTAAAGCCATTTTCAGACAAACTGAGATTTGTATTTTTTATTGGAAGCCTTTAAAATGTAAATTATGAATAAAAAATACCATCAATTCCACCTTTTTATTGAAGGTTACGTATTACTATTCCCCTGAAACAATGTGAGGCTGTATGTTATGTGACTGTACCTTAGCAGGGTTTAATTTCAAACTCTTGAAGCCAGTGAAAAATCTCCCCTTAACTTAGGAGTCCTTGACTCAAACCAACACTGAAACTGAGTAAAACAAGATAACGAGGCTGTCCAGTCCTGTTTTATTGCCCAAACTAAGCAATGTGCAAACACTGAAGTAACTTTAGCTATAGATTTCATTAATAATTACAAGAAAATTAACTTTTTTTACAATACATGAGGTTTATCCTAACAACTGTAATGTAAACGTTAATGGATTATTTTCTCTCCCCCTCTCCCACCAAAAAATGTCACAAGATCCATTTACACATAAATTATACCCAGCGAGTTGCCTCCAGCTAGGATATTTTATTAACTACTGGATAAAGAACAGCTACATTATACAGAGCTATAATTATGTTGTAAGGAAAATATCTTCATCACGGAAGTATGATTTTCTATTTGGATTTAAAACTAGCGAACAAAACCAACCCCCGATGCCAATAACCATGTACAATCTCAGTCTCCTTTTGAGCATCTCCACATTTCTGGCCTGCCTTAAGAGGAGCTGCACAAGCAGACACATTCGTTGGCAGGGTTGCAGGGACTGAGCTGAAGCCAAGGCATGCTGATCAGCTACAGAGAAACAGGACATTAGCCAGAATCTCCATCACCACCTTACAGCCTTTTCCACCCTGCCCGTAGGACACAACTGCTTTTGCTACACGATTTCATATGAGAGAAGGAACAGAAAATACAGCATTATTTTAGAGCTGCAACAGCCACGAGAGCTTAGCCCTGATGCACACTGAAAGCTTATGTTACAAGACATGATGCAGATTCCTTTTTGTATCTATTCTGCTTTCCTTCTGCATTTCCTCCTCCTTTTAGCTATCCATTGTACTCAGTGGTAAGTCCTTATTCAATTGATCTTTATAAAGGAGTAAGAGAGGCTGGGGGACTGCAGACCATGTTCCTGCTGACAGACTAACCAGCAAACTGTCACTCTGAACTGTAAACTGTATTTACATGAATAATTTTGTCCAAAACAATTTCCCCATGGAGCATCATTATCTGCATTTTTCATCAATAAACTACAGCTTGTTAAACAGGAGGGAAAAGGAGGGGAGAATCAAAGGTTTTCTATTTGCATCCAATGAATTTCACAAAGTTTCTTATTAAAAAGCTGTTAACAGTCCTGCCAGCAGCAGGAAAGAGGCACTGCTTCAGAACGACAGGGAAACCAAGGGTTGTAACACAGGCACTAGTTTTGGAATGACAGCAGTTACCAGTTTTAAAAGGCCCAACACCAAAAGCCCACATTGGTGAGATTACGAAAGATCTGAGCTAAAACAGGGGGTTCAAAGACAACCGTTATGATTGCAAGCAACACAGCACAGGCACAGCAGCCACCCCATCCTGCTCCAACCGCTGCCATGGCATAAGAAGCTTCCACCCATTTGGGGAACATCTGTCACTAAAACTGTCAATCTGGCCACTTCAAGCCACAGACTGCTGCTGGCCAGAACCACAATGCTCACAGCATGGAGCAGATCTCCATCATTTTGGATACACAGCCGCTAAGGACCCATGGGGCAACTTCACCCTGCTTTAAAGCAAGCTGGGGAGTGCAGTGGACCAGGACCACCATGCCAGGAGAAGAATCAGTGGCACTGCAGGGCTGCAGCTGTCAGGCCATGCATCCCACACAATATTCCTGCCAGGCCTGGACCATGTTACAGTGCATTTCTGCCACAAAATTATAGCAGGAATGTATTTTCTCAAACAGACCTTTAATTGACTGGAGATTATTTTAGAATCATGGAATGATTTGGGTTGGAAAGGACCTTGAGATCATCCAGTTCTAACCCCCTACCACAAGCAAGGACACCTCACACTAGGTCATATTGCTCAAGACTCCATCCAATTGGCCTTGAACACTGCCAGGGATGGAACATTCACCACTGACAGGCCCAGGCACCAGCCCTTGGTGAGGAAGATTAGGGTTCAACTCACTACAGCGCTACCGAATACCCTCTTTGACTCCGCACACCCTATTCTACAGCTCATGTCAAGGGACCAGCAGGTACCAGGCACCCCAACAATCTGGCCCATCGTCTCAGCCCCCAGAGGTATAGTGTCCTATCTCACACTCACATTGCAAGAGTAGTTCACCATTATAGAAAAATGTTCAGTTACTATGGTAACAGGGAAATAAAATAAGAAAATAACCCTTAAAATTCACATCAACACGGGTTTTCATATGCAGATTGCAGCATTCTGTACTTCCAGTTCATGCTGATTTATGAATTTTCAGCTATTCAGCCAGCCAGCAAAAACTGAGTGATTATTTCTGAATATAAAAGTCAAAGGTCATCCCTAGATAAACCACAAACAAAAATAGGCCTGAAATTTCTCATCTATAATATTCATAATGACTAATTCACCTCCAGTTATATGTCAAAACCTAGTCATGCTAATTTTAATGGCTTAATGTAGGGGGCAACTCTTCTCTGTTTCCCTCATGCTAAATTTGTTTCCATACGTATGTCTCTGCTTTCTACCCTTTGAGGATAACACACATAGTAAACAAGGAATAGAGGCTTTTAGTGAATGCTTCTAAAAGTCACTATATTCAGCTTTGAACTGCTGGCCTGGGGGTGAAACCAGCACTGATTCATAATGTCTCAGATCTTTTTTTAAGCTGCAACTGAACACTCACAGAAGAACTAAAATAGTCTGAAGCAGCTCTGGTTACCAGTTGTGATGGGTTTAAGCTCCAATGTCCTGATACCACTCATCTATTTTCCTCCTTTTCTGAGCCTTTTCAAAGTCGAGTTCCAGGAACGCAGGCAGAAATAGGAGTCTCGCGCCCCAGACACCTGCCTACTTCCCTTGCCTATTTTCTACATGAAACTCACCAGGAGACTGCAGCTCCCAAGGAGGAATCTAGTCCTACCTCAGTTACCAAAGAATCTTCTGGAAGACTGGGAATCAGCCGGACCCCTCCCTGGGCAGCCAGCAATCTTGGTTCCCATGGCTGTTGCCAGCACGGAGTACACGTCAAGATGGGGATCTACCTCTGGCCCGTCCAAACAGTTCAGGTTTCTCTGCTACCCCGCTCTTGCACTCCTTCCTGCATGCTCCTAACACCAACAGCTATACCTGCACTTCAGAGAGCTCACCCACCAGCTTGCATCGGAACCAGCACTCTGCAGCCACTGCGTTAGCACCCTCCATCATACCACACACTCCAACCATGCTGTGAGGCTCCACCCTGCCCGATACCAAGTACACGTTTTATCTCTATCTGTTTTACTCAGGATTTGTTATTTTGAACATTCATTCCCTCTGTCCTACAAAGAGCATACATACAAATACACGTGCAGAAAGCCACCACGCAGCTCCAGACAATGCCAGCACAGGAACCCTTCAATAACTCAGCAGCAGCAATAAAGGCCTCATATTATTCTGGCAGACATACCAGGCAGTCCTCAACCAGATGGATGTATTTGTAAATAAGGCAGATCAGTTTTGTCAGGCTGTAATTGGGTTTAGAACAAGCAATTCCCACAATGACAAACAATTAAAGAGCACAGAGCTCCCACAGCGTGTAACACTGAATGGGGCTTCAGAAGAGGGGCAAAAGCAGAGGAGAGCAATGGAAGTGTTACCAACACTACACAAACAGTTTCATCCTGGACAGGCCTAAGGATGCCACCTATGAGACTGGGACAACCCAGCAGCACTGTCAGGGTGCCTCTTCCACCTCCTAGATGTCTGGTGCCTGTTCAAGCTGCAACCAGAGCCACAGCAAACACCTTGGCAATTCAGAACCTGCAAGGATCAGCTGTCCTTCCCTCTTGGCAGGTCATCTGGATGGCAGGCAAACAAAGAATAAGGCAAACAAGGTTAGGATACCAGGACACCTGAGAGTCTTCACACAGAGATGCTACTGGGGACAAGGAGTTCTTTCCAGCAAGCTGTGCAGGGATGCAGCCTGGTAAAGACCCCCCCAGAAAACCTAAGGAAGAGGTCATTGGCGAGTTTCTTTCTTTCAAAGGCATGTTGCCACCATGAATTTCTGCAAGCTCAGTAGTTAGTTTGGTGGCCACAAATGTCTTATTTTGTTGTCACTGTGAGGTACACCATGGACAAGGACACTGCAGCAAACACCAGTGACAACGTGACCAGCATTCACAAGTTCTTGACATGCTGATGAGACTACATGTGCTGGAAACCAAGAGGATAGCCAGGGCTCGTGCCTGCCTCTCACTCACAGCTGCAGAACCCCTGAGGATAAGACCTGTGACTGTTCCCATGACCACTCACCACTCTCATGGGGAGCTTATCCCTGAAGCTCTGTGCAAACTAACTGTCAGAGCAGCTGGATTGCCTCCACAATGACAGCATCCTACAGCTAATATACAAGGGGCCCATTTCACCACATTCAAACCAAAGAACCAGTTCTGCTGGTGTGCTCATCTTTAATACACTGCCTTGAACCTGCAGAACACTATCCCTCCTTATGAAATCTCTCAGGTGCCACCCACTGAGAGACATCATTAACCCCATTCTTCAGATGAAGAAGCTTTGGTGAGAAGAAGCCTCATCACTTCAAAGCCCCGGCACCAATCCACTCTCAAGCCTGCTGCAGGAGTCACCACTGCAGACCTGGGTCCCTGCTGCTCCCTCCAACATCAAGGAGATACCCCAGGCAAGCCCACTGCTCCCCATGTTTCCACAGTGCACAGCACCCAGAGGTGCAATGTGTTTGCATGCAGTAAGATGCACAGCTACCTGGACGCTGCATCAGCTATAGAGTAAAAAAGGACATTTGCCACAAGCTGTCACAGCCCTGATGTTACATCTTCCAAGAAAGGTTCCTGAAGGTATTTTCTTGAATCTTCAATTTTAATCCTCAATGCAAGTTTCACTCTGAAGAAGTTATTCTCTGGCTTTGTGACCTACAAAATTATGTCCTTCCGGCTGGTGCCTCAGGAGAAGTACACCATCTGCTGCATGCTCCTCTCCCATCTGACACGGATGTCTTCTCACCACATTCAAAAAGCAGTGTTTGTAAAGCAGGCAGCAACTACACCAACAGCACAAGCCATGAGGTGTACCAGAACATGCTGTATGATCAGGAGAGGCAAGCAACGTGCGTTTCTTTTTCTCTCTTCTTCCCACTCACCCTTAGTTCTGAGCTGACGTCTTACACTGTTGGAGTAACAATGATCCATTTCTTGTATCTCAAACTGCCATCCCACAAGAACAATGACTACAGGAGTACTCTCTTTGTTATGGTTTCACTTTCAAGAGTTTATAATATGACATTTTCACTTACAGTATGTTTAGTTACTGTTTCTTTAATGGCTTTAGCAAGTGTAGGTCAAGAGCATAGAAGCACTGTGCAGGAAAAGCTGTTTTTAAGAAGTGAATCACTCAGCACAACATCATGCAAGGATATTAAAAGAAACAAAATTGCTCTGAAAGAACGTTTTGCTTCCCAATTCACTTGACATAGTCCAAGCTAAAACTGGTTCAATGCTGCTATTTATTTTTGCTTGGTGTGTTGCCATATCTCCTCAGGTTCTTCTTGAACTATCCAAAAAATACAATTCCAGTGGAGATCCTGATTTCCAGTTTCATTTGGGTTCAACAACAGTTGAAGTCCCATTCACTTGAGTGGTAAAAAAAGAACACGGTGAAACACAAGCCCCTACAGAACATTTAGTGTATTTAGTGGAAACTAAAATGACAAATGGTTTAAGGAAAACCTGGCAAAGCAAGAGGTTAATCTTGCAGAGGTTTGATTGCTGCAGTCATTTCAGAGAGCTCCGACTGAGATGTCAGTCTTTCTGTTTCCTCTGGGTGCAACACTGCGTGTTCAACATCTTCACACCTTCACAGTGCACTTACAAGCAGTTTGCTGCAGAATGACCTGTGCAGTAAGTCTTGTCTTCTCCATCTCACTCTGGCTGATGCACATACCCAGTCCTAGCCCTAAGACAGTTCAGTTCCCCTAAGGTGTGAAACGAACTGGTTTCCATCAGCGAGCAACGGCAGCTGTCCCGTGTTACAGTATTTCTGTACAACACCTCAATAACTCACATTTTCCTACCCATGCTGAATGCAATCTTGCTTTCTCTGGGAGCCACAGTGCATCTTCAAAATGTGAAGTCATGCATTACATGTACCATAGTGGTGAGGATCCACCTATTTCTGCATCACAGACAGAGAAAGACATCATCCTGCCCTGAGGAGCAGATATCCTCACTTGAAAACAGCAAGCAGCAGTTGAGTTGAGCAAACAGGCAGGAGGTGGCCAGGAACCTCAACTACACTTATCCCCACAGATCAGCCCATCACACAGCTTTTTAGACCTCAAAACACAAGCAAGCTTCAAACAGACAGAGGGGAATCACACAGCACACATCCTACCCACTTGCTGTGGCAGCACAGAAGACGTGTTCAACCAAAGCAGTCTCTGGTCCTCATGCGAGACGCAGAGTTCAAGCACTTGACTTTTGTTCCTACTCCTAACTACTGCCCTCTTGTCTCCATGCCCCTGCATCACCCTGCCAGCCAAATAGGCAGAACGCTCCTGCCTGCCTCTGGAAACACTGGAAAAACAAAATCATTTCAAACATTTTGAAACCATTACATGGGTATTTACAGAAATGCCAGCATTACTTAACCCAGCGTTTTGAACATTGCTTTGATGCTGCAAGGGAAACTATAATGTATCCAGCCAATTGTGTAATGCTCTGCATGGGGATAGGAATAGTTTTCTGATCTCTCTGGCAATCACATTCCACCCTGAAGCATGATATTCGATTGTGCTGACCTCAGCATGCTTAACTGTACATAGTATTGACTGCGAAAGTACTCAGCCCTTTTGAAAATGTGCCCATCTCCCACAAGAAACAATCATCAGGCAACACTGCAAAACAAAAACACATCCTGATATTCCAGCCTGTACTTGATAGAGTGTAACCCTACTAAGCAATAATGTGCAAACAACTTCCTATCAAAGTAGCCAGCATCCTCTAGCCGCTACATTACTGCTGAAGTAACTCAGTGTGCCAACCAACAGGCCTTTATCCACAGCAAGAGACATACCAAAGGAGGTGCCTTTGCCAGATGTCCCACCACTGCCGGTTTCGGAGGGGTGAATACAGACAGGCTTCAGTTGCTGTGGTAAGAAAAGCAAGGTGAAGGACTCACTGTGACTCTTTTCTAACCTTGCAACATACATAGTGTGACTCCTCATGCAAGCAGGGCCTTTAGGCATAGAATCATAGAATAGTTAGGGTTGGAAAGGACCTTAAGATCACCTAGTTCCAACCTCCTTGCCATAATGAAGAACTACACACCAAAGTCGATGGAAGATCTCACCCATTCAAGAGGCCCTTCCCTCAGTGCCATGCTCAACAGCAGCAGAGTCTTGTTGTCAAACAAAACTATCTTTTGGCCAGAGCAGGACTCTCCCACCCCTTAATGGTCATTTAGTGCATGCTGTCCTTTTGAGGGAGTTAGCACATCTTCCCATGCAACAAAGGAGCGAAAACCTACAATAACATTTTCTAAGAAGGCCTAAAACATCATCCACCAGCAGCTTTTATCTCATTCCAGGAAAGGTCACTGCTGGTTAGTGGTCCACAGCATCCTCCTAGAGATGCTGTTGAACAGACATCCCAATCTGACTCACAAGGTCTGGAGACACAACTTCACAACAACCACAGGTCACCTGCTGCAACACCAGGGTAAATCTGGAGTAACTAATCAGCTTCTGAGGGCAAACAAGAACAGAGATGGGGGGGGAGAGTTAAGAAAAAGCTAAACATACTCTCTGCTTATGGCAAGGTAATCTTGCAGACAGTATTTCTTCCTTCCCTAACTGACTGCTCAACAGTGTCTTTTGATAACATAGCCTTAGTGTATCACTTTCCACTAAGGACACAAAGCAGTTTGCAACAAGGTCAACAGCACTGTTTCCATCTTGTCCTGATCTACACACAGCCCCAGTTTCACACTATGTTCCCACTCCGTGGCTAAATTCCCAAACTGGAATTGCCTGCTGCGCAAGGCTTTGCCTCCTGATCATCACTGCCTAATGATGCAACTCTGACCTTCAGGCTCTCTTGCAGCTTTAATCCTGCCACATCGCCAATACTGTCAAATGACAGATCAAAGCCTGTACCTTTAAGATTTCACACACTAACAAGCTGCCTTGATTGAAACATCATTCAGGCTCTTCCCAAATATCAATTAACCTTTTTTCACACAAAGAAAACCTTGAACTGTCTCTAGAGCCTTTGCCAACACAAAAGCTTTAGACTGCCATACAGTTTCATCTCTAGCTCTTACTCTCTTATGAGTTCTTCTGTAACCCGTGATTAAATTACAGCATCAGTTTAATTTCCATGAAGTAAATAGAAAAGTGGGGGGATGCAGACTGCTACCCACAACCTAGTTTGCGTAAAGCCATTAGATCACTAACACTGGACAGAAAGTCTCACCTATTGCAGTAGAGCCTTGCCTGACCCAGAAGCTTTGAACATCACCATCAACATAAAGAATAACTCACTGCTGGGAGTTCTCTCAGATCTCAGTTGCTGGCAGACTCTACACTTACATAGAAGCTTTCCTGAAAAGCATTTAGTTGGCCTGAGTATGTCACCTTCCACTGTGCTGTAAGGAGGAACTCGAGTCACCTCAGGCAGTGGGGAAGCATTTTCATTCCACAACAAGGGGCTTTACTCCCATGAAACAACTATTGACTAACCAGTGCATTTGACAGAGAGAAATGCTGGATACACACAGGGCCTGCAACCTAACATCATCTAACTGGTGATCTCGAGCTAAGAAACCTGCTCCTGAGGTCAGCTTCTCTAAACCAGATGTTCCATGTAGCAGACCATCGCCTCAGGCTCTAACCACACCACAGAAGAGCCTCAAGACCACAGACAACAATCCAAACAAAACAAAGTTAATCAGTGCTATAACATCATCTAAGAGAAAAACAATCCTTGGGGCTCTTCCATGGTGAAGGGGAAGCCACTGCTTCATGAAGTCCCTGACAGGGACTTCTGTTGTGGGCCTTTAGTGCGTGACACTGTTCAACAAAGTTGGACTTCAGAGGTGAATTTAGTCCAACAGATGGAGAAAGAAAGGCAGTGGAAAAAACCTGGCTCCCTTCTCCCTTAATGGGAATCACCAGCGCCAGACCTCTGTCTCCTGATCTCTGGTCACTTACAGCTTTGTATCCTACTTTCATTTTCAAATATTTACTCTCACGATACAAGCCAGACAGTAAAATACCACTGAGTCTCACCTAATCACTAGAGGCAGCTTTGCTATCCGGATAATAACCAAAGCAAGAGCCATATGGATAAAATCCTTGCCCTAAAGCCATAGCCCCAAGCATTCCCAAGAGTAGCAGGATTAGCAGTGGCCCAAAGAGCAGCATCCCCTCTTCTCTATTTCACAGACAAGCCACTGAGGCTCAGAGATCTGGAGGGGCAGAGCTAAAAAATCAGGGATGCTCCACTAAGGAGCAACCTCTTCCCCCATCTGTCTGATAGAGACACAAGCAAGAAGCTGTGGACAATTTAACTCCACAGTCATTCTAACAGAAGATTACTGAGCTTTCCTGCACACCTGCTGTTGCTACAAGACAGAGCAATATTTTACCGAGCTCCTTTGAGAAGCAAGATGCATTAGAGTGACTGCAATCCCTTGCCACACGACTGTTCCTCCCAAAGGCCTCGGTGAAAAAGGGAAGTAAAACCTTTTTTCTTCCCCTTCTTCAAAGCTATTCTTCAGTTCTGAAGAAAAAGCGTGATAGACACTAATGCAAGTTCTTCTCTGAGCTGTTGGGCACAGAGGGGTCCGTAGCTTTCCCAAGCTCTCCCACTGCCAGACTAGCAGCATGCAGCACCAGAAGTCTTCATGGAGAACCTCCCCCTGAATATCAGCTGGGCTTCAATGGTCAGGAAAGGACATCAGTAAAGCCAGCAAACAGCTCTGTCATTCTGGGAGGCACACCGTATGAGGCAGCTCAACAGCACAAGCCAGGTAAGCAAGAGAACCTCACAGATGTAGCTTTCACGCAGTTTCCAGCTCCCTGATCCCTCCCAGCACTCCCAGGCCAGGGGTTCCCAAACTGAGAACTCAGACCAGTACAGACACACCACTTCATGGCCACATTCAAACAAGCACATGAGCACAAGCTGTGAGGCACTGCTGTTCCCCTCAGAGCTAAATCTGGGGACCCACCTTCTAGGAATGGGCAGGGCTGGGCCAGAAGCATCAGTTTCTACTCTGGAATTAGCCCACCACACCTTTTTGCAAATCTTTGTTTTTAAAACAGAGGGGAAGATTTAAAACAAAGAGAATGATTTAACACAAAAGGGGTGATTTAAAACAAAGAGGATGATTTAAAACCTCTTCCCTCCCTGCCATGGACAGGATCCTAACAGCTGCCTCCTCATTGATGAGTAATGACAACACTGGGATAAATAAAAGGCTGTATATTCCCCAGCCTGGCATGCGAGGGCTGCTGTGCTATCGATGGTGCCATTTTTCACATAAACTCTGAACCAAGCTGCTGACCGCTCACGGTCATAAAGCAATCCCACAGCATCATGGCAGTGAGAAACACGCCAGCGCTATCACACCAACTCCACCCCAGCCCAGGGAAGCTGACAACAGCTACATAAACTCCCTCAGTTCAATGTCAATACTCCACTTCCTCTCCTAAATCTGCATGTTGCAATAAGCTGTTCAGGAGCTGCCTCTCTTCCCAAACCACTGCAGTTGTCTTCCAGAGGAGAGAGACACCAAAATAAGTCATCTCGGGCCAGGTTTTCAGAGAAAACCTTACAAGCAGGTTCTTGGAGATGTGAACAACTTAAAGTACATGGAACAACGGCAGGCACAAAGCAGGAGCACCAGGAGAGGACTGGAAGCCCTAAGGAGGTCATCAGCAATAGGCACAAACCTTTATTACCACTGTCACTGCGTGGGTTCATGCTGTTTACTTGTTTCTGGGTCCTCCCATGCTGCTATGATACACACCAATAAAATACAGAGGTGGGGCACAACACAATAGCTGTTAGTAAGAAATACTCATCTTTCTAAAGAGGAAGGTTTGCTGGCAGCTCAACAAAAGCCTCATGGGATTAAATCAACTTTCCAGATTAAACAGCCACCCAGGTTGTAAGAAAGGGACATTACCTCATGGTAGCTTCACTGGACAATGGCATGAAGAACACAACTGCGCATGTTGCTGTGCCCCTCTCCTGCCCTGAGCCTGATGCCAAGCATTATGTGCTCGTACTGCTCCATCACCAGCTGCCTGTCAAGAGTACAGATGCCTTCAAAGTCAGTAAATGCATTTCAGGAGGTGATCGCTGTTGCTGCCATGGGTGGTGGCTTAACAGCTACTGACACAAAGCCAAATTCAGGCAAAGAGAAAATTTAAGAACTCAAGGGGGAGGTTTCCCCCCACCTTCAATGGGCCAGTGGAAGGAGAGAGTAAATCCTGCTCCTGACAGGCACTGAAACTGTGCACACAGAACTTAAAATACTACACCTTGTAGAGGCTTATAAATATCTGTTAAGCACCTGAAGCACATTTGGTGCTGCACTCTTAAGGCCCTTAAAACTCTTCACCTGGAACCAGGACTAGCTACAGGCCACGAGTTAAGTGTTGTAAGAGGTTTTACTGTTACCAGGGAAAAGGGTAGATTGACAAATAGTGTTCAAAGACAAGCAATAGCAACCGCAGTGCCTTGGCACACTCCAATTCAACCTCCTGCTCCAGCACCACGAGGCCAACTGCCCGGCCGTGCCTGGTGCTGCACCCACACAGAGCTGATGCTGAGAGCATCAGATCGCGCATCAGCTGTGCCTGACCCACAGCAAGGCACCCAAGCACACATGCATGACCAGTCACCACGAGCTGGCAGCTCCTCCTTCCCACTGACCACAGAGGAGGCCCAAATCCAAGGCATTCTAGGAGGGTCGATCCCACCAGCAACTGCACAGAACCACTGATGGTTGGCTGCATGCAGGAGCCTGCTGACTCCAGCTGAACCATCCTAGCCTCCACCAAAGCACTCAGGACGTTAGCTTTGCAGGAAACATCTCTAATAGATTCCATTTGTTTCCATTAGAGACTGCCAATTCATCTTTATTATGAATCACATACATACTTTCTGCTATTCTCTGCATAGGGCTGTCCCCACACATTGAGGTCTCATGTAAAACCAGGACCACACTATCAGACACCACTGAGGAAACACAACAGATAACAGGAAGATAACAACACTGTGGGAATCAACCGATCAAGAAGCAATGCTGAGCAGTTATTCTGAAGTCTCACAGCAGAAACTAGACCACATTCATCAGGATCTGCTATCTGTTGCCAATGACTCCACTGATGCCGACAGCTACACCAAGACATGCCAGCTGGCCCTCAGGTCACACTTCCCTACATTTTGCTAAGCAAAAAATTAAGCCAATGGAAATTTCATATCCATTTCTGTGATTAATATTTAGCAGTTTCCTAAACGGGTGGAACTTCTCTTTTGCACAGAACCGTTCTATTAAATGGGCTGTCAAGTTTCAAGCCTTGATGCCTCTTCCAACTGAGAGCCAAGCTTCCCTCCTGAGCAAGCCATAATCCCAGAAAATAATTTGGTATGGGAATTATCCCAAGATTTTCTGAGCTAAGTGGAAAGAGAGGAATAGGTAGGAGTCAGTAACAGACATAAAAGAAGGAATGTAGCTACTGCAATAGAAAAAGGAAAATGAAGCTAAAAAACTAATGACAAATCAATGTAAGCACACATTAGTTTTCTGTGGCCCCAGGTTTGCAAGCCTTTTTAATGGTTTTATATGCTAAATCCATCAAAACTGTAATTCTATTATCAATTTACATGCAGCTAAGAGTCCTGGAAGTGCAAGAAATCATCTCTTCACCACAATGCAGCCAGGTGCACCATTTAAAGACTACTGCCCTTAGGATCACCAGGGATGCTTTTCACCAGCCAGCCATCTGACAGCAAAAGATGCCATTGACTCACAGCAGTCTTCCTGCCAACAATAACCAAACAGATCATAGAATGACCTGGCTTTTGCCAGAGATAGAGAAAAGCTTCAGGAAGCAATATGAATTTAAACAGCCAACCAACATGATGCCCAATTATCTGCAAGATTTACAACCTCAACCCTTGGATAGCTGCATCTACATAACTAACATTGGTTAGCTTTAGTGCATTAAAGCATCAAATCAGGCACCTGACAGTAATGAGGAAAAGACGTTTATTTTTCTGGCCAAATAAACCAATTAAAATTGCATGTCTGAAAACATTCACTTTAAATCCTACATCCAAGGATCTACTGTATTCTGTATTCTGCAAGTAGCTTTAAAGTGGCAGTTGTAAATATGCAGCCACATCTTTATGGCCATTTATTTTTAATGTGACCGCTCCTGTCTGCAAATCTCAGACAGGCAAATAAGAAAACCTGCCTCCTAAAAAGTGTCCTTAATATTTTCTTTCTGGTACCATCATGCAAGCATCTGCTGGCAATCCTGGGGACAACTCTCTGCTGGCAGCTAAAGAAGGATGCAGATGAGAAGCAGAAGGCAAAGACGGACCCACGGTGTGATAACTGACAGGAGAGACCACACCATGGGACGGTGCCTGTCAGCGATGCTTGTGTTCAGGAGAGGTGAAAGAGAGAGGTCTCCGTGCACGGGCAGATGGCAAGCACTGCAGACTGCCGCAAGGACAGGCAGCCTGCAGCAGCCACGGGCAGCACTGATTCGGTATTTCCACTCCTAGAAACGGAATGGGCGCAGCCCCGACCCAAAGCCTCAGGCACCTTGCACCACTACCAACAGTGTGTACCTATGCCGCAGCTATTAACCTCCCCCCCAGCCCTCTGCAACATCCAGCAAGAGGGTGTGCAGTGGCAGCACGCACTCAGCCCTGCACACACGCAGCACACACCCTTTATCTCTTCAAAGCATTTCCAGGACGGCTCCTTCCCACCATGAGAAAAGCAGGCACAGTTCTCCAGGGAGGGAATAAGATAGAGTCGTTATGGCTGACAGATCACCCCTGTGCACAAAGATTACTCACCAGTTAAACTCCGCTTACACCAATCATGCACCCCCCCATAAAGTGTGGGCTCATCGATTTTTAACTGAGGGTGCAGCACCCTGGAGCACAGGAGGTCGAGGCAGGGCTCAGTTATTGACAGGCTGCTCCTGAACCATTCGGGGCCTTTGCTCTATTCCCAACAGCACGGGCAAGAAGGCTTTCAGCAAAACCTTCCTACAGATCCAGCATAAGCAACACTTTTATTTCTCCTCCCCACCACCACCACATTATTCCCAGCTGTTTGTAACTCTCTAGTAANCAGTTATTGACGCTCCTGAACCATTCGGGGCCTTTGCTCTATTCCCAACAGCACGGGCAAGAAGGCTTTCAGCAAAACCTTCCTACAGATCCAGCATAAGCAACACTTTTATTTCTCCTCCCCACCTATTTATGCACTTCAGGCACTGCACATCGGTTACTGCTTTGTGAGAGCCCCAGGCGCAGACACCTCTCACCTTCCCATCTGCCCAGTGGACCAGGCTGGCCAGCACCCTGACCGCTTCCAGTCACCCCCAACATCCATCTTTTAAATGCATTTTAAACACACCTCTGCTGTGAATTACTCTTCAACCCATGCCAACGTCTTCCCTGGAGTTCACATCCAGGGTTTTCCAACTTTCTCCCTGCTATCTTCTTTACCACACCATGGGTCCATCCCTGTGCTGCATTCAGATTTCAAACCCACCCTCTGTAACAAGACACCACTTCTTCACATTTTCATCTTTCATCATCTTCCTACTTCAGGTATTCTTTGCCAACATTTTCTTTGTTAGTCTCACTTGCCACCACTTTTCTTTCTCCCTGTTTCTTTTCCATTTTAGTCTTTCTCTGGAGATTTGGATATCTGTCTCCATGAGGTTAGCAGGAGTTTAGATATGAATAGGATAACAACTGAATCCCTGAAGGAAATAAATGGGGTATTTGGATAATGAGGTGGCCTACATGAAATCCCTAGGTCAAGCCAAGAGAGATCAAGCCCCACAGAAGGAGAACAGAAGTGGAGGTGGGTATTTATGGTCACTGTCACAGCCTCAGAAGAAGGTCTAGATGATGACAAGCTCTCCCCATGTCGGGTTTTGCTGATACCAAGGACACACAAGTTGTATTTGCACAGGCAGTACACAACTAACTGAAGACAAAGCCCCACTCCCTCTGCAGAGTGTTCTTGGCAGCCGATCCAACTGGGGTCCCCACCAATACAACAACCAACCACCAACTTATCACTAAACGTTTCTGCCCAGTTTCATTTTCTTTCACCCTCCTATTTAGCAGTGAAGCACAGGGCACCAGAGACCTCTGTGCCAGTTCCTCTGGACTCGGATGTTGCTAAACTGTCCTCCAACAGTTTAGCAACACAGGAAGGTCAGAGCCGCCCTGATCCCTGCGGGGAGGTGACAGTGAGGGTGACAGCTGTCAAGACACAGCCACGAGCACCAGAGCCCCTTCACCTCACCAAGGTCACCCCAAGACCACCTTGGTCCTGTGGCGGAGCTGATGCTCCTCAGGGATGGAGCTGCCACCACCTCAAAGGCAGCAAGCAGGCAGCACACACAGACGCTGGGGTCTGACTCTGCTTGCCTTGCCCCAGCTTCAGGCGCAGTTAAACCCCAACCACATGGGGATTCACTTTTATTCACATGAAAATACAGACCAAAACCAGAAAATGGACATTTCTGGAGGTATAATTAGGTACAGAACAGTATAAAGGAAATTATTACTGGCCCATTAGCAAACTCTGTGTTACAGCTGCCCAAAACGTGATCACTGTGGTGCAATAAAACACCCTTCTACATAGCTCCAGCATTAACTAACATATGGAAACCATGAGGCTACAGAAGTCGGGCCAAGAATGATCATGGCAAATGAGTATTCCAGTTACAAACAACAACAAGAAAAAACACTGGCGATGTCTGCAGTGAAGCTTTTGGCACAGATCAGACCCTGTCCTGCTTCCAGCTACCCCTCTGCAGCCCCGAGCATCCAAGAAGCAGGAGCTGCGTGGCCCAGCACATCATCAAGAAGATGGAAACGTGGGGCAGGCTCTATGAATAAATGCAAATCCCCTCCCATAAAACAGAACAATACCACAGGCTAAAAGAATATTTCATCTGCTTAACTACAGGGTGCAATAACATCAATTTGCCCAAATTACACACAAGCAGAAAGGTAATTGGCACTGAGCAGAGCATGTTGTGACTGCTACTTCACTCTTCAAAGCCAACTACAAAAGACTGAAATGCACGAAAGTAAACAATGGCACAAAATCAACAGACAGCCCCTTCCCAAAACCCCTCCATCTGGCTTTGCACTGCAGCATTTCAGCAGCTACTTCTTCAAAATGATGAGACACCATCCAGCCAAGCTCAGGATCCAACACGCCAAGTGACCTCTAGCGAAGGCAGGAAACCTGCTCTGTTTGCACACTCAAGGGTTAACTTGAAGGAAAGCTATTGTATATGTTTTTAATTAACTCTCTCTTAACCAGAGACTTGAACGTAACAAAATGGTGACCGTGTACCTGTATAAGACAGCCTTCCAAGGGGAGATGGGAGCCAATTTTATATCATAGCAAAGAGACTCGAAGGGGGCAACCCAATGAGAGGGCATTCAGTAAGCAGTGAAGTACCCTCAGCTGAAAATGGGAAAAGGAATTGCCATCAACTAACAGAATGAGGCATTGTTGCAATGAGGAACAGACTAAATATCAGTTAATGCAGTTTGCTACTGATACTAAAACTCCTACTTCTGAAGTAGAAGGATGGCTACACAAGCTGATTCGTTCCCGTCTGACCACACACACTCTGACACACTTGGCCTTTCACCAGGCTGCAGCCATTTGTGATGTTTCAGAGAGTACCAACTTTTCCATAATGAGTCTGTCATAAAAATTAATCCGGAGCCTGGTGGGTGATGCTTAGCAGTCTCAACAGACATAACCACTAATGATGTTCTGCTCCAATATTTATTAACAAGGCAGTCTGCTTCCCAAGGTCTTCATCCTGCAATAACGCTGGGACTTGCATAATAATGATTATGTCCCCTGAAGTCGCTGGGCCTGATGCGCGGCGAAGTTCCTTATGTAAGACCCGCAAGATCAATGTGCTTTCTACCGGGCTGCCCGGGGAGAGCTCGCTCTGCAGACACCGGCATCACCAGGTTCCCTCCCGCTACCGCTCCCGAGCCGCCGCGCACCCCGCAGCCCCGGCGCTGCCCAGGTGGGTGCTGGCCGCAGCCTCGCACCTCCCGCCCGCTCGGTTTGGGGCTCAGTAACCAGCGACCGCGGGCGCTCCGCTCGCCGAGCTCCCCGCAGGGTGACGGCACCGGCCGTGCCCGGGACCTCCGCGGAGCCGGGCGCGACGGGAGGTGCCCTCGGAAGGGACGGCACAGGGGGCAGCGGCCCGGGGAGGGCAGGGCGGTGCAGGCCCCGCAGCCAGGGCCGGCCCCAGCCCGCCCCGCCCCGCACACAAAGGCGGGCACCGCAGCCGTACCCCGCCGCCCGCCCCGCAATGCAGCGGCCGCGCTCCGCACCTTTGACTTGCGCCTCGTAGTCGGCGATGATCTCTTTGTCCTTCTTGAACCTGCCCTGCGATGACATCTTGCGGGGGGG
>NDXB01009958.1:3628-14747 GCA_002631895.1 Agapornis roseicollis
TTTTTTTTTTTTTTTTAGAAAAACAGATCTCTGATAACAGATATCTTTAAAAGCATTATGTGTGTAAAAAATCCACATGACAGACTATAGTCTTCCTTTTTATCAGTAGGGATTTAATGAAGAGAACTATTCACTTAGATGTTTGACTTGCAGAAGGTTTCCAAGGCTCATTTATACCTCTGCAGGGCAGGTAATAGAGCAATTCAAGAGAATCACTAGCAGCAGCAACGACAGCAGGCTAAGCTCTGCAAGAATCAGAGCCTAGGACACATGCTTTGGGAAACTGGTTTCAGCTGTAGAGAGGTATTAAGTGTTGCTCTAATGACAGTATTGGCTTTCCCTTTTCCCCTCCATTTGGAGGTGCCAAGTGGGGATTAAAATGAAAATGCATACATTTTTAATGCCAGCACTTAGCACTTACAGAAAGTACTTTTCAAGCTGAATGAGCTTTGTCATCATTAATCATTAACATGGTTAATTCTCCTTTTCAACCTATTTGGGACCACTTCCAGAGCCTATTTGATTTGTTTCCCTTTCCTCACATCTTCCAAGGAATGACACAGCTCATCCCTGCTATGAGCACTGTCTAAGGCCTTCCCCTTCCCTATATGTGGCACTTGGCCCCTGCTTCCTCAAAACCAGCACGGCCAGAGTGCACTTCTTATGCTACACCTTCTGGGAATGCAGATGCTATCTCAAGGGTAAAAATTATCACTCTAAATTAGGCAGAGGAAAAAAACCACCCTGTCCACTTAAGACTCTCACTCCAGAGAATTCTTGGGTGAAGAAGGAGCAACCCAAAATGGTTGCAGGAGAATCTGAAACAGAGGGTACCTGTGGCTTCTCTTGGGAGCAGACACAAGATGTGACACTTGTGCCAGTAAGTTTTAAACTGACTACAGTACCGTAAATGCACCAACATGCAAGCAAAAATATAGTAGGATCAGGTACTCAGTTATACACTATGAAAAACTAATTACAAAACAGCTACAAAAAGATGACAAATGAATTGTTGCTCATTTTCTATGCAGCTTATAGTTGATCCCATCCTGAAAGAAAACATCTTTATACCCCTTCCATTAAGGCAATAAAGCAGTATACAGGATGAACAAAAAATGTGAGACTGTAAGTCACTCAGGAAGCAAACCACCCAGAGCAAACAGGAGCTGAAATTAGGTACCTAAGGTCTGAAGTAGGAATAAGATCACAAGACACCCTTCTTGTTGCACACTGACCCTTTATATAACCGTTATGCTGGGGAGGATCTTTAGGCTTCCTTTAAAAGACCTGTGTCAACAGAAAGTTGCTTTCATTGGAAGTAATACTTTGGCTAAATTCCACTTCTTTTCTTAAAAAAAAAAAACTTCCATAACCTCATTGTATTTCAGCAATTAAATAAGTAAATGATATTTAAAGTAAGTCACATTTGGATATACTCTAAAACTGCAAAAACTGATGGTGGTTATTCTCAACATTTCCACTTCTGTGCTTAATCTGACATGATGAAACCAGGGTAAGACCTTAGCAGTGCACAAAAAAAAAATAACTCTTTGCTGAATTAAGTAGTTCATAAGAGGAAGCATTTCCTTTGCACTCAGTTTTTGTACTTCATTTCTGTACTCTAACAATCTTCACTTGGAACAGTGAAAACCTGTCTAAAGGGTTGGAGCACCTCTCCTATGAGGAAAGGCTAAGAGAGTTTGGATTGTTCAGCCTGGAGAAAAGAACATTCCAGGAAGACTTTATTGTGGCCTTTCAGTTCTAAGAGAGGTTCATATGAAAGATATCATTTTATAACAACTGGTAGGCAAGTTACTACGGTTTATGTTGTAGTTGTAATAAGCGAACAGGCAATGGCAGTAGTTTCAGCATACCAAATGGCTCAGGGTAGCAGAAGAACAATTATCATATGTTGGAACCCTAGGACACTACTAAGATTGCCTGGTTCTTTAACTATACAGATCTGTACACCAACATCCATTTTACAACTTCATATATTTTTTAATTAAAAGGATATGTCAATATAGCACCGTATATGAAGGTTATACAGGGAATCCCACAAAAACTGCCATATAGCTTGTAATTTTCTGTAGACAAAGGAAAGCAAAGCACTGCACAATATATGTTACGTATAAACTATATGATGACTATATAAACTATATTTTAAATTTAATATAAGATTATATAAACTGCAGGTCAAAATGTATTGCAAGCTCGAATTAGAGCTAAGACTGCTAAGATCAGTCTGAAGAGACTAGTTAGCTCCCCTGAGAATTACACCTGTATTTTTCCATGCATATGCACACTGTGTGCATGCCTACTCTGTTCTCCTCCAGCACATCACTATTGTCCTTTCTGGTGTCTGGCTGACTTTTTCTTTCACCTTGTAATTTAGAATCCTACTGTCCTTTCCTTGCAAAGGGCAGGAGTACATCCACTTTGAGAAGTTTCGGCCCAGATCAACTGAGATCCCAACTCAGCAGCAGTTTCACTATCAGCTACCTATATACATTAGGAACACCTAGTTTTTTTTGCTATGGCCTCAGAGGCAGATGGCCGATAACGGAATGACTTCCTTTCTGAAGCTGCAAACTATAGCCTAACACTTAAAGCTCAGCAAGTTGCATTGTACTTCAAACCTCTGCACATCAAGGATTGTGCCACACAGAATGGTATATTCAATGACCATTGATAATGGGCTGTTGCTTTAGAGGTGCACATCATTTTTCCTAACGCTATAAAGATCAAAATACCCTGTGAGAATCAAAATAGGTTTTTTTCATAATTTCCAGGCTATAACTCATAATGTTACTCTGCTGCATTCAACTCTAACAAATCTGCATAGGCCACAGCAACATCTCAATATAAACAATTAAAATAGCTGGCTTTTAATTTTCTGTTAGGAGAATTTGACTAACAATTATGCCTATTTCAGATGATAGTGCTTTGACTTATTTCTCCTGACACCCAAAACCAAATAAAAACCATCATAATTCATACAAAGGAATTTGACTTTCACTGTTTCCATATGAGACAATGTTTATCTACCATCTACTTTGAAAGAAAAATGCATTCACTTGGTGCCTAAGGTAATTTTACAATATAGAATGCACATAATTAAAAACACTTGAAAATATTTTTAATCAACATCTCTCTTTTTTTAACTATAAGAGCATAACTTCTTGAAAAGTTACAACAAATTTACTTCTAAGACCATGTTACTGCTATTATTGCAGGAGACAAAGAATGGCTTTTTAAGATATCACCTTTTATTTGAGTTAGGAAGGAAAAAAAATATTTTCTTAACTGCTTCTAAGCATATTTTGTCAAAATGCAGATTTCTGACTGCACTCGTGCTGCAGATGCAAGTGCCAAGTCATATGGGAAATTTTATAAATAAGTCAATGGGTTTGGAAAGGCCAAAAAAGTGTGACAGGCCTGCAGAGCCAAAAATATCATCACCATATCATTTGATTTATTTCTTAAAACTTTAAGTGTATTTTAGTGCTGGCACTAGGCCACAGCCATTCCAAAACAGAACGTGCCCTACACACAAAATCATCACATGCTGGTATTGGTGAAACATTTAAAAAAAACCCAAACACCTACTGATAAAATTGAAAATGAAAAAAAGAAATTAAAGGAAAGAAATCTGACATTTACCATGTTCTGAAAAAGAAAAGGAATGAATTTTTTTTACAGTGCATTTGGTAAAGGTGAACATTATATGTAGATTGACAAACATTGACCAGATAAATAACCCTTCATCTTGGACTGACAATCACTAAGAGCTTTGCACCACACTTCAGGAACATAAGGAAATGCTGAGATGCTTTTTCAACATGGGAGATTGTTTTTCTTAATATTTTTGAACTCCAAAATCTGATTCTAAAATTAATGAGCTTAAATCTCAATGCATAGAGGGGAAATGGAAAACAATACTGGGAAGAAAGCTCAAACTGAGTAAGATGCTTCCAAGTATGACGATTATTAACACATAGACTAAATTGCTGGTCTCACAAATTCTGCATCACCTGCAAACCAGGATTAGTTAAACTTCTAAATATATATATACACATATACACACACATGTATTTTTCTAAATTTGAATTCAATCACATGAAGAGTCGGGAAACACTGGTTGTTATTTTATGATTCATATTACAAATGACAGAACAGTAAATTAACGTAAAGACCCCTTCTGGCCTTATATTCTAGGAAGTAATATGAAAAATATGAAAGGCTATTAAGTGAGAACTTATTTAACAGTGTTTTGAAGCTATGCACTGGCAGTTTGGTCTATTTGTAGGTTCTGTGCTAAAAGGATAATAAGTCAGAGCTCAAAAATCATGTGATGACACTACTTCGATGAGAACAACTACTGCAACTACTTTTAATAGAATTTTGTAGTATTTTCATGTTCTGCAGGTATTTTTCACTACAGGACTTAAAAATTAATATTGAGAAGGTAGTATCTTTTCTTTCCCTAAGACAGTGTAATACCAAGATTATTCTACTGCTCTGTGCTAACTCCACTAAGCTAATTCTGCAGGCAGTCTGGTGAATGGGTAATTCTACTGATGGAGACATTGTCTGTAACCTTTCAGGTAATTTGATGTAATGCTCATTTTTCAGCTTCAGATTAGGATAGTACATAGTGATGTAATGTGTAATACTCACTAGGGCAGAGGGAAAGAGTGTGTGTGCTTGAGATTGAATGCCTCCACTGCAAAAAACCTGAACAGATTAATTTGGGTGTTGATGTCTTAGGTGGAGGTTAATACTTTGAGAGACTTACAGATCCCCTCCCTTTGTACAAACAGCAAATTCACTCCAGATTACAGAGCTTTTCCCTCAAGAAAGCAATACAACACTTTGTAGAAAGACTTCCATTTAGGCAAAGCTGAACAAGAGGAAAAACCCCTAATATAAGCAGCCTACAGTTAGAGTCTTCTTTGAAGAGGAGGGAAGAATGACAGTAAAATTAGAGCCTGAGTCTCCTCTATTCCTGGAAAGCACAGATTCCTGCAGACATCTATCACATGTTATCTTTTTTTTTTTGAATATTTTGGTGGACAGGGATGACTGGATTGGAAGTGACTTTAAAGACAACCCAGTTNAGTAAAATTAGAGCCTGAGTCTCCTCTATTCCTGGAAAGCACAGATTCCTGCAGACATCTATCACATGTTATCTTTTTTTTTTTTGAATATTTTGGTGGACAGGGATGACTGGATTGGAAGTGACTTTAAAGACAACCCAGTTTGAACACCCCTTCAATAAGCAAGGACACCTTCCACTAGACTGGGTTGCTCCAAGCCCATCCAACCTGGCCCTGGATACTGCCAGGGATGGGGCAGTCACTGTTTCTCTGGGCAACATATACCAGTGCCTTGGCACCCTCACATTAAAAAAAACAACTTCCTGGTATCTAATCGAAATCTACCCCCTTTCAGTTTAAAGC
The DNA here is from genome assembly GCA_002631895.1 of Agapornis roseicollis. Lineage (NCBI taxonomy): Eukaryota > Metazoa > Chordata > Aves > Psittaciformes > Psittacidae > Agapornis > Agapornis roseicollis. Next base: position 9,091 of record NDXB01009958.1, read on the forward strand.
CTTTATCTCTCGTCTTATCCCTACATGCCATCGTAAAAAGTTTCTCCTTCACTCTTCTTGCAGATCTCATTTAGGCACTGGAAGGTTGTTCTAAGGTTTCCCCAAAAACTTCTCTTCTACGGGCTCAACACCTCAGCTCTCTCAGCTTATCATCACAGGAGAGGTGCTCCAGTCATCTGATCATCTTCGTGGGCCTCCTCTGGACTTGATCCAACAGGTGCACATCATTCTGATGTTGGAGGTCTCAGAGCTGAATACAATAACAAAGGTGAGGTGCCCTTCTGTATTGCTACTCCAACAATATCGGTGTGGTTGAAGTCTCCCTTGAAGACCTGAACATGAGGTTGCTTCTGTCTATAGAGGGCCTCATCCACTCAGTCTTCCTGGTTGGGTCACCAGTACCAGACTCCTACTATAGGGTCAGATGTCTCTGCTCTTCCTTTAATCCTGACTCAATAATCTCTCACAGTCAATGACTCATACAGCCCCAGGCAGAGCTCCATGCAATTGAGTTGGGTATTGACATAGAAAGTGCCACCCCCTCCTCTCCTCTGCCTGTCCTTTCTGTAAAGTCTGTTTCCTTCCACTCCAACACTCCAGTCATAGGAGCCATCCCGTATTTAATCTGTGTTTCATAGGAAAAACAAAACTACTTTCATCCAACTTTGTCGTATTGTTAGAGCATGCAAGAAAACGTGAAAGAAAAAAAAAAACTGGGAGGTTCCCTGAAGACCTTTTAAGGTTCTTTCAAACTTACTACATGGCCTTTTTGTGTAAAGTAGTAGTTTTAATCCTGCCTCAAATCTGTTCTTATTTAATCACAGGCTCAACTTTGAAATGCTATTGCACCGCTGCTACAGCATGTGCAATTCTCCAAATCAGATCTAAAATCTGGCTTTTTAGTATCACCCTAATCTTACTTTGGTTAACGAGTGATTTACTGGAAAATACCTATGCACTTAGCTACAGAGATTAGCCACTCATATGTCTGAGGCATATACATGACCATGGGACTTTTACTTTTTTCTTTGTTATTACATATGCTGTCAACTATACTGACCAGATCCAAGAGCACAAACTATATTCAACCTCACAAACCACCCAGAGCTCAGATAGATGTACATTAGCTGTTTAAGTTTTGTGATACTCCTTTGAACTTTAATAGATCATTTCCACTTTTACATTTTCTCAGACACATTAAAATCACAGAATCATAGAACAGTTAGGGTTGAAAAGGACCTTAAGATCATAAAGTTCCAACCCCTCCGCCATGGGCAGGGACACTTCACACTAAACCATGTAACCCAAGGCCCTGTCCAGCCTTGCCTTGAACACGTCTAGGGATGAAGCATTCACAACCTTCCTGGCCAAACCATTCCAGTGCCTCACCACCCTAACAGGAAAGAACTTCCTTATATCCAATCTAAANGCCATGGGCAGGGACACTTCACACTAAACCATGCCACCCAAGGCTCTGTCCAACCTGGCCTTGTACACCTCTAGGGATGGATCATTCACAACTTCCCTGTGTGACTCATTCCAGTGCCTCACCACCCTTACAGTAAAGAACTTCCTCCTTATATCCAATCTAAACTTCCCCTGTTTAAGTTTGAACCCATTACCCCTTGTCCTGTCACTACAGTCCCTAATGAAGAGTCCCTCCCCAGCATCCTTATAGCCCCCCTTCAAATACTGGAAGGCTGCTAGGAGGTCTCCACGCAGCCTTCTCTTCTCCAGTCTGAACAGCCCCAACTTTCTCAGCCTGTCTTTGTATGGGAGATGCTCCAGTCCCCTGATCATCCTCGTGGCCCTCCTCAAAAATTATACTGCACAAGCGTACAAAACCTTGACTCCAAGGCAAGTACCTGCAAGGCACTCCAGAGCTCTGCAGAGATATATCCATCTAGTGACCAAATTTGGCCTTGTGTGCTATGAAGAAGGTACACACCAAGAGAGTGAGCTGGGACAGAATTAGAGATAGATAACATGGCAGATGACAAACATTTTCCCCAAAATGGCAAGCCTCTACCTGCCCAGCACTCAGCCTCTTTTCAAAGATTCATTTTTGTTCAAAAATGCCAAGGGCAAATGCCTTTTCCTCCCTCCATGCTGTCAGTTTTTAAAAACTGAACCAGCTCTTCTATAGCCCTGCTACAACCTCCATTGTCAGCCTAAATGTAGTCACATCATCTTGCCGTGAGATGATGATGAAAGTGTTGGAGAAGATAAACACTTCCATGTCTCGCGATAAACCATCTGAGTGTCCTATGTATTGGTCTTACCCAGAAGCACTTGTTCTCTCATCAGCTGGTGGAATTCCAGGATGGGAAATGGCCAGAAGCCTGCCAGGAGCAGGGATTCACTCTTTGCAAAATGCCACTGTGGTTAGTGAGGAGACATCTGCTGATTTATCCTGTGGACAGCCATGCACGTTTTGCTGCTTTGGCTCAATCCCCGCCCAAATACTTTTGACAAATATCACAGCAATCTTTGATACACACTTCTTAACTGATGCAAACAACTCACAGACTAAGTGACTTTAAGGTCCTTTCCAACTCAATCATTCTATGATATGATTCTCTGACATGGTATTCACATTAGGGATGAGATGCCACACCACTCTTGAGTGCAGCCTCCAAGCATTGTAGTAACTATGCCAATTTGAGTATAGGTAAGTGTCAGCATCAGGCCATCAGTCAACAAATGATGAAGGTGAGGGCAAGAAAAAAAATGTCTGCATAAGCAAGGATGCAGAAAGAGGAGCCCGGATGGCTTCCTTCAGTTTGAGAAATATTAGAATATGGTGAATATCCTTTGAGACACAGCAATCAATAGCTGTGAAATTCAAGCAGGACCAAGCAAAAGGAACTAAATGAAACCTAAAAAACATGAGTGTGTTCCCAGTTGAATGTCTTAATAGATAAGGGGAAAGCAATGAAGACTTTATGTCTATCCTTTAAAATGGTGGGTTGTTGGATTTGGGCTTTTCTTTTTGAGGGACTTTATAGGCACATTTATATAAGTGTGTACTGTAAGATATATAGAAGATGAAAAATTTTTCTTCAGATAAATCCTTCACATTCATAGATAGAAGGAAATGGCCAAATGAGACAATGATAGTATCCTGCAGTTCTTGCATATCTTCATCTTAGAACAGATCTTTCAAGTGGATGAACATGTAAACATGTTTTCATGTTGGATTTTTACCCCTCCATTAGCTGCATAAGCTGTTTGTTCTCAATTATTCAGGGCTGCTATTGGTAGAAACACACAGAATAAACTTTACAGAAAGAAATTTGTTTTCAAATGCCAACATATGCAGGATGCAACTCAAATATTCAGGAGGGAAAAAACAACAACAAAAAAAGACAATCTTCCCTTATATGGCTGTGGCTGTTTGAGAAACATTTATTCTATTTCAGAACAGAATTAATGTTTGAGTGGGAGGACAATGCACCTGCACACAGAGAACCTTTCATTTTTACATGCAAAACGTTATGCAAACAAAAAATGAACTAGTTTTCCCAACACCCAAATGAAGATGGGTAACGTTAATCTCATTTAGTAACATCACAGGAGAGGGAAAAGCTGAAGGCTCTGGATCAAGTTTAGATTTCACTCAGGATTCTGCAGTTCCCAACTGTACATTAATTACTCTGTAAACAGGCGAGCTTATGATTTAAGCAGGAACTTTTGTCATTACAGCACCCACAAGACAAGCCAGAGCCAAGTTAGCCATATGACTTGCGATAGTAACACATAGTGACGGCTAACCATGAAGCCCCTACAACACATCACATGTCAAGATTAGCACCAGTTCTCTGCTAAGGTTTGGGGGGAAGTAAGCTTATTTGTGCTTACTTACTAGGGAGTTGTCCCTGGCCAAGGCAGGGGGGTTGAAACTAGATGATCTTAAGGTCCTTTCCAACCCTAACTATTCAATGATTCTAAGCAGCAAGTGGTAAGCTTTGCCAGCAGCTGGTGGGAAACAGGAAAACACTACAGCTACTAAGAAGTACTTAGAGCTCTACAAAATTCCACGAGCCATTAGATTTCCCCCTCCCTCCTGTTCTAAAGCAAGCAGAGCATCTCCTCTTAGTACAGGTAGGGGACAGCCTCACCTCAGCCTGATGCTCTCCTGCTGAGGCAGGTTTCCCTGGTAAGCAGGGACAAACCAAGTGGGATAGGGAAGGCAGCCAACCCCACCTGCTCCAAATCCATGCTGGTTTTGGTGTCTGCTTTGCCCAAGGGCAAGGAGAAACTGCCACTGTCTCTGCCTTATTGAGAGCGAGGGATAACATTAAGTAAATCATACTTTTTCTTGTCATTCAGCTCAGAGGCCAACAAAGCTCTGTGTTTCCAGTCAAGCATGACAACAGGGGAGAGAAAATAATACAGAGAAAATAAAAGACGCTTGCTGCCAGTTACAGGCAGGATGCTTTCCTTGCTGATCACAGGGTCTTCCTTTCAGGTCTCCAGACTATGAAGAAGCTCAATTAGAGGAATGACTAGAATTAGACATACATGAACAATCATGATTAACCAGAATTGCTGTATTTGCCTAAAGAGGGCTACTGATAGCAGGAGAGTCTATCACCATCCTACTGTTATGCTACTTGAGAGAGAATACACTTAGAGAACTAAATCGCAGTTCTACCAAACTCAGAGGGACACCTAGATGTCCAGGAAAGATTAACAAGGTGTCCCAAGGGCTTAATGTAGAGCTTGGGGGTAAGAATCAGAGTATTACTAAACAGATAACGTTAGTTTTAAACACCACAAGGGTGATCTACATGTTCACAGCTGGCCAACAAGAAATCACAAACAAGTAGCAGAAGGTAGGTTAGTTTGGCTATCGTCTTTCTGATTGTTGAACCTCTCTCCCAGTCATTTCTAAATAGCAGTCTTTCCTTCCATTGGTAACAAGGGGGTTACAGATTAGTAATTAAAATATTTTTTTCCCATCAAAGACAAGTTCTTTCTCAGGCTTCATACTTCTAAATATCTGCTTGCCTGGACTGCCCTACTTGACTGATTTTAAATTTGAGAAAGGTAAACAACAAAGCATTCAGTACCAGAATGATCAGCACCACGTAACATCTTGAAAAGAACTGAACAACCTTATGTGAAGAGGAGCTTAGCCTGTCTTCAGTAAATGTGGCATTAGAATCATAGAATACTTAGGATTGGAAAGGACCTTAGGATAATAAAGTTCCAACCCCCCTTCCATGGGCAGGGACACCTCACATTAAACCATGTTATCCAAGGCTCTGTCCAACCTGGCCTTGAACACCACCAGGGATGGAGCACTGTACTTGCAACACATTATTTGACATTCTATGCATCTATTTATACATATACAAATTATGTAACAGATACATACACATATACGCCTAATCATGAACCAGAAGAGATTTAAGCAACTATCTGGTTGATTTCCATTCAAGAACATAAACTGGAACAAAGCCTGTTGTACCTTTAGAACATATAAAACTGGTAACACATCAAGGAAACATCCTATCCTTTAAGACACATGAACATTTCATTATAGAATGCAAAGTGGTCAGAATTTCAGGCAGAAACAGGGAGAGAGCAATTCTAGTCCAATCTCCTCCCCTCAAGCCCCACCCCAAAAAAAAAAAAAAAAAAAAAAAAAA
>NDXB01009958.1:15375-35288 GCA_002631895.1 Agapornis roseicollis
AAAAAAAAAAAAAAAAAAAAAAAAAAAAAAAAAAAAAAAAAAAAAAAAAGAGATACCAGCTTGCCCTTTGACAATACATGGAAAAAACAAACAAAAAGCCAGCAGCAGATACCTTGCTTCCCTTTCTACTCCCTAGACTTTTGTTCCTCTGGTACCTCAAGCAATCCAACAGTGGATACATTCCTAACGGATGAGATATACAAAATTTGAGAACTCACAGCATTGTGTGGACATTAACGATCATAATGATAAAAACCATAATGGAGTATTGTGCTAATAGCCACAACTGGCAAAGTAATATGATGGGAAATGGTAGCGTCTATGCCTTATCAGCAGAGGAGTGGCAGTCTGCTCTATTCAATTCATGCACAGGTCTGACAGACAGCAAGAGGAAACAGTGTCCCCATTCTATCTTTCTGAATAGCAATGTTGTGTTACTGGGTAAGTGTCAGGAAGAGACAATCCTTCATGAGATCTTTACCACAGCACTTCTACGGTTATAAAGAGTGAAGACTTCCAGACAAAAATACTATAGGACTGAGAAATCTGCATGTTGATCTAAATTTTGCGTACATACCAGTAGCACTGCACTTGAAAAATCTCTTTGTAATACATACTCATTCTTTCTCAGCTTGCTGTGATTTAGGCAGAAGAGCTAGAACTAGGAGTGAGAGCTGCAGCAAAAAGTATTCACACTTGTAATGGACATACCCCTTTTTCTTATTTGCTCATGTCACTGCAGAGGCCATTGGTTACCTCAGATCACTTACATAAAAGCATAAAGCTGGGACAAAATTGTATATTGGTCAATCAAGAGCAGAGATGGTTAAATATTTCTCCAATTATATTTCCACTTATCCTAGTATAAGGTACTGGATCTACTGCACACAGACTCCATCCAAATCTTGAGTCAAGAGTATGTATTTTTTTCCTGTTACTTTTTAGTAACTTTTCATTTGGCTGCTTACAAAACACAGTTCATACTGAGGATCACAATGGTGATAAACAGAAACAGCAAGTTTCTGAAAATCATGACTGGAGGAACATCAGTGCATAGTCAGCACATTCAATCACTGCCTGATTGTTTATGAAAGTATTTTCTTACACAATTTAATAAGCAGAAGGCTGTCCACAAGGTAGAAATGGAGGCCATGGATTTCAGTCATGCTGAATTCCTGGGCTGTAATGGGTTTATAGCTATTGCTGCTTGCAGTTACTGGGACTGATTCTTATTTCCCCCCCCCCCATGAAAGCACGAGTAATACTATTTCTTATTAATTCACAGGAAAACTCTATGGTAAATCATTTTTTCAGGGCACTCAGATGTCACTGGTAGACAAGAGTCAGACAAGGGGGCCTATAGGGATGCTGGGGGGGACCCTTCATTAGGGACTGTAGTGACAGGACAAGGGGTAACAGGTTCAAACTTAAACAGGGGAAGTTTAGATTGGATATAAGGAAGTTCTTTCCTGTTAGGGTGGTGAGGCACTGGAATGGTTTGGCCAGGAAGGTTGTGAATGCTTCATCCCTAGACGTGTTCAAGGCAAGGCTGGACAGGGCCTTGGGTTACATGGTTTAGTGTGAAGTGTCCCTGCCCATGGCGGAGGGGTTGGAACTTTATGATCTTAAGGTCCTTTGCAACCCTAACTATTCTTTGATCCTATAATTCTAAGGTATGCTGATTTACTTAAACAGATCAAAGCTGAATGAGCCATTCAAGACAATTAAATACAAGTGGTAAAAATGGACTGATGATTTCACCTGAATAGAATTCAAAACAAAATATCAGCATCACCACAGTAAATTTACTTATGCTACATCCTAAGAACATGTTATTGGCAAATACCTTTCAAAACAGTGCTAGGAGTCAGTAACCCTATTCTACCAAGAAAAAAAAATGGAAGATCAGTGATGGCAGCAAACATAAAGAGGATCAAAGTAAAGAAGTAAAGACATAACTGGTAACCCAGCTTTTCTCCTGCCACTTAAATGTTACTGAAAAATTAAATTAAAATTTTCCCTGCATCCAGGCAACAGGGAGAGACACAAGAAAAGCTCAGCTGTAAATAATCAAACAGAACAATTTTCATGAAGCCTATTATTCTGTTTTCCACAAAGCCTATTATTTTATATACTTTCACATGCTTGAGCAAACACTCCTTTCAAAGTGCATAATGAAGCAATATGTACTTTTTAATTGGACAGGCACAGTGTTTGTAACAGACTGTTTTACCTGCCTGCATGCTCTTAGAAACTGATCCATTTTCATTGTTTTTTTGCCATTTTGTAACACACACACACCCCCATCTTCTCAGTAATCATAAAAAAATAATCTATTATTTAAAATATTTCATAAAGCTGGTGAAAGGGCTGGAAGTCATGTCCTGTGAAGAGCGGCTATGGACCTTGGGTTTGTCAGGTTAGGAGGAAAGCAGGTTGAGGTGTGACCCCTTTGCTCTACACAGCTTGCTGAAGAGGGGATGTGGAGACGAGACACTGATCTGTCTCCCTGGTATTCAGTAACAGAACACATGGGAATGGTTCAAAGCTGCTGCAGGGGAAGTTTACACTGGACATTAGGAAGTATTTCTTTACAGAGAGGGTGGTTAAGCACTGGAACAGGCTTCCTAGAGAGGCGGTCTATGCCCCACACCTGTCACTCTTTTAGAGGCATTTAGACAATGCCCTTAACAACATGCTTTAACTTCTGGTCAGCCCTGGGGTGGCCAGGCAGTTGAAACAGATGAATGTTTTGGGGCCCCTCACACTGAAAGGATTCTAGTATAGTCTAGTTTAAAGGGAGAAAAATCCAAAACAAACTAAATCCAAGCCACTGATAAATAAAAAAAGAATGTGTGAATAGCCTTGCTGAGGAGGTAGCTGTGTACAGCAGTTTACTGAAACACTGAATAATTATTTTTTCTTTTTAAACAGGAAAACTTAAAAAAGTTTACTTGCTAGCTTTTGTGCCAAGTATGCAGCAACAGTAATTATTTCCACTGCAGCATCAGTACTTCAGGGTGAAACCCTCTCAACAGAAGCACACATGATTTCTGCAGTTAAAATCGTGCTTTTTTTTTTTATGCCAAATAAAAAAAAAAATAAACCCCAAACTCACCAGGGTACAGAAGATGCATTGGCATTGTGCTATTGTTGTCATCTGCTCCACAGGATATTCACCAAGGCAGAGCTTGCAGGACACTAAGGGGTCAAGTACCAAGTCCCAGGTAGGCCTGTATCTTGCTGTAGTCATTGCAGAAGAGTCTGAAAAGCAGCACAAAAGATACTCCATCATTTTCTTATTTTGATACAGTCCATTTCTGCCACTGGAAATCTCATTATCAGCTNGCTGTAGTCAGAAGAGTCTGAAAAGCAGCACAAAAGATACTCCATCATTTTCTTATTTTGATACAGTCCATTTCTGCCACTGGAAATCTCATTATCAGCTGCTGCCTTTGGGGAAAAAAAAAAAAAAAACAAAACAAAACAAACAACTATAAACAGCAGTGGCTAATTTGGCAGTGTCAGCACTTGCAGTAGGCTATATATCCCCTGTCTGGTAGAACATGCATATTGAAAGTAAAAATGGGAAAAAAGCCCACATAACACACTGACAAAACATGACGGCAAGCAGGATATAACCTCAGGTCACAGACTTTTGTCTGACATAATATATACCAAAACCTCATTCCCAATTTCTGTCATTTTTATTAGTAGCTACAATTACATTATAACCAATAGCATTGATTACCCATCACCTAAAATGCATTCCTTAGCTCCCACAACTCCAGCTACCCAGGCAACACTCACAAGGTCTTTCACAAACCAAGCATCTATTATGCCCATTTTCCAGCCCGATAATATTGCAATTTACAGAGCCAGATGTTTTTGTTCCCAAGAGCATGACAGATCGATCAGTTTGCTAATTTAATTTTAGAAACACTGAACATTCTGAGTACACACAGAGTTTTAGCCTGCATTTTTCCTCCAGCCTTGCAATATGCCAAAAACACAACTTTATTGTAGTAACAATCAAATATGAACACAAAGTGAACTATAAAAAGAGACTTTAATGCCTATATATTACCCTCAAGACACCAATCAGATAGGACCATGTAAAGCATCTTTATCCTAGGCTTTAGGGCTCAGATGGAGAGTTGTCAACTGACTAACCAGAAAGAAAATAAATCTCACACATAACAAATATATTCCCACAGAAAGGCAAGCTAATTTACAAGTTACACACTTGGGGAGGGAAAGGGGTTGGGGGTTAAAAACAAGAAACCAAACGCTCCCACAAACATTTTAAGTAGCTTATGTTATCTTAACACCATATTTACTAGTATTGTTCTGTCATTGTGAATACTGACTTTCCAAGTGTGGGAAAATTCACATCCTGAGGTTACTGGGTGGTCAACAAAAAACTCACCTTCATTTCCAAAATCAGCTGGCTCTTTACCTTCCACACACCAACAGTTACACCACTCCCACCATGATCACAGGTTTTTCAGTGAGTAGGCTATTTTTTTCTGTTTTTCTTCTTTTTCTTTATTTCCCTCTTCATCAGCACTTGCAGGAACTGCTTATATCTAAGCCATATTACCTACCCCATCTTGTAATGAGATGAACTCCAGAACTACAATGAATTGATGATTATTTGACTAGGTCTAGGCATATGTTTAAGTAAAATGTTTCCCCCCCGAGAAACATTAGCCCTCCATTCAGTCTAATTCATCAGAAGATGCCCTTTATAAGGCACCTAAAGGACATCAAAAGAGCAGAGCCTAGTCATACTTATTTCTAGTGCAGACATCAGGGAGAAGAGGGGGAGGTTAGAAAGATTAAACATCCCATTTTCAGGGATGTTCTGGATCACTTCCCCTGAAAGCCCACCCACAAACTCCAAACTTTTTCAAAGGGAAAAGATGAAACCATCCTGCAGAACAGTACATGAATAATGGCTTCACATCACAAAACAGGACATGTGCTGGTCAGTCTTTTCTGAGACATGAGAGTCTGACATGGTGATATGAATGAAACCCCAGATTTTAAGGCTATTAGACTGCTGCTTTACTGTCAATTGCCACTACTTTTTCATTTAACACAAAAATATCAGCAAAACCAGTTTTCTAGGTTTATCTGACTATTTAGAGGTAGTCTCATGAGGTATTTAAGAAGCAGCAATCAAACACACCTGAACTGTTTGTTTAGTTTGAGTGTCCTTTGCTTGCTCTGCCCAGCTTATTGCACATCTGTTGCTTATGGCAGCAAACATGAAACTAGCAGATAAACAATGAAGAGGAATAAATTTAAGGATGCACTAGCATACATCAGGCAGACCAAAATCCTAGTGGGTTTTATGGTGAAGATGTGAATAAAGGGGAAAATAACCCCCTCTGCTCCAAGACTTACACTTGTTCTCTAGGACTTTCAACAGAGGCTTACTGGTATCACATGGCAATTCCTCTTTTGCAGTAAAACTGTAATGCAGAAACACCTGATTTAGAAATATTTCCCCTCTTTGTCTTCTGCAAAACAAAAGTGAATCAAAGTGAAATTTCTTTCAAGCTGGCATCCAGTAGGCAGGCAGAAATTGGCTTCCCCATACAGTTGGCATGTAATCCATGAGGAACTCAGCTATGGTTATAACAAAATAAAACCTAAATGCAGCCTCAAATGGCAGCAGAGCCATGCTTGCTCAGCCCTCCTTGCCTAACTCCTTTTAATAATGAGATCTTACATTCACAATGAGGTAAGGAGGGTGAAGTATCTATTGTAACTAGAGGCATTAAAACAAATGTCAAGAAATTTGCCACCTAGACTTGGGAAATATATACAGAAAGCTACCACATCCCAGTGGAGAGTCTCTGCTGGATATCCCTATGAAGGAACAGAGAATAACGCTTTTCAAAGCACAAACTAGATCTTGCTTCATGACCACCTGGTACACTACTGCAACTAAATTATAAGCTTTTGTGCTTACAGCATGATGCTTAAGAAAGCTTTTTTAAAACCAAACCGAAACTAAACAAGAAACAAAACAGCAGAGGAAAAAAATTCACCCTCTGTCAAAACCAGATTAAGACTCCTACTGTTCCATAGCTGTGGTCTCTTATGGCTTCAGATTGTATTCTCACACATTCCAGATACTTTACATTGTCACTAAATTATTGCATGTAACAGCAAAAAGTAGAAAAGGCAACTGAAAGGAGCTCTAGAGGAACAAAGCATTCAAAAACATGCATTGGTGTGCCTTGGCGCTGAAGACCATCAGTTATAGCACCAGTCAGCAGGAAATGTTGCCTTGTGGTTTGGCTATCTGCCAGGAGGACCCAAGAAATGCTGCTAGTAAGGACACAGAACTACAGTCCAATCCACCTACTGAAGAGGTCTTAACCCAATAAATATTTAGTTCATTAAAGATTTAATGTTGATTACCACACTCGATACAAACATCAATACTTCACAGGCCCTTGTAACAGATGCATCAAATCAGATTTAGAAACACAGAAAACCAGAAGAGAAATTGGTTGACAGTTCAGACTCCAAACTCTACTGCAGTCAAAGTCAGCCTCGATTACATGTTTTTGAAGACTTTGGTTTATATCTGATAATACTGAATTTGTAGAAAATATAGCATATGATTTTCTAGGGCAGCATCCCAAAACGACCTGGAGTATGAAGCACAGAAAATTGCTTTAGTAATAGTGTTTTTCAGAGCAGGCTTTTCATAAATAATCAGCAACTGACTAATGACTCATTAAGTGAATACAAACTGGATTTCTGAACAGTAATCCCTCACTTTTTGGTCCACCTACACAGATTACATTTTCAAGTGAAAATGAATGGCAGACTTGATCTCTGCTAAATCAAGAATGAAACAATTCTTTCTTTCCAGGCTTCAAAAAGTTGCAGAAAACAGTGAAATAGAAATGCTGGGAAAACTGTAAAAACTCTGAAAACAGGAAATAATGCAACTTTCTTCTGAGTCATTTAAGAAATCATAGAACAGCACTATTTTTCTTATTGCACTGTAGTCAAATATTTCATGGCACTGCACAGTCAAGCTACAGTTACACTGTCAGCACTTCAGATACGTGACAAGCTATGTCAGAATAAAGTGACTACAAAATATGGTTGAATAAAAGTCATACACAGCATGCTGGATCTTTTGCATCCAGCAAGACTTAAAATAGAGCTTTCAACAGAATCTAAATTTCACTTTTAGACAAGGGATGAGTTTAATTTCTAAATTAAGGGATTCAGTCCCTCTCGCAGCAGACAACTTGTGAATCAGGTACTTAAGTCATCTGCCCTACAGAGTTATCTTAATCTGAATTTACTGACATGATAGAAAATAGATTTTGTAGAAGTCAGAGATTTAAATAGGATTTAAAATTGATTCTCATTCCTGTTGTGCCTCTTCATCAAAATAACTTCAGTTAAAATAATCCAGGCTACAAAATGATATCAAACACATCTGCTATACTACAGTTTTAGTTTTGTATAATATATTTATACATATAAATAAGTGCATGTGTGTATATAACGTAATCCAGGCTATACTTCTCCCTACATGAAGTTAAACACATCTGTCACAATATAATTTTATATATCTAATATATAAAGTATGTTTGTATTTATTTATACATTTTTATAACTATATCAAAATATGAATCTACAAAAGTTTTTCCAGATTTTTTACTTATGTAGAAAAAAAAATGCACATTATGTAGAAAAAAATACTCATTTCTACATGCTGGAAATGGCAGTGTCTGCCACATATATTAAGTGAATATTTTTACTCTGGCCTAAGCAATTATGAGCCTATGTAGCCACAGCTGTAGCTCACTGCATGCTATTCAGCAGCTATCTCCAAGACTCCCAAGTCAGCAGGGACTAGTTTACATGATCAGGGTTGGTGGCTGAGGGTGTTCAGCAACAGTCCTGCAGTTTTGGATTATTTGCTAATCCTCTGTCAGAGTTTGAACCTGGATGCCATTTTTCTGTTCATACGTTCTTCCAAGGATCCTTAGAAAGTTTATATGGTTAGGGAAATATCAAAGAAGCCTGCATGCGATAATTGACCAGTTAGCACCTGTATTTTGTTGGTATTATCAGTTTTTATTATGCAACTGTACCACAGACTGATAATGTCATTTAAAGTACCTCTATGAAAGAGGTTAATGAATAAATTCACCCACTAGTCAAAGAAGTTGGCAGGCTTAGTATCTCTTCTTTATCAATCCCAGCCAGGTAATAGCATCTGTCACTATATTAACTGTTTCCAAGTCTTCATCTTCACAGAACTCCTTGGGAGGTTAAGCAGATTAACTCTCTCTGCTAGATTTAAGGCAAGCTAGCATACATAAGACTGGATTTGCATAAATGTTTAGGTATTTAGAGATGACTAACTTACAGATGAAGGCCTGCCTGCCTTTGGCTCTCAAATCCTGCCAAATGCCTAACTAACTCTTAAGGATCGGTCATAAATCTGATGCACAATCAACTGCATGAGCCCAGAAGATCTGTCATCCTTTAAATTCCAGACAACTCCAACCAGTAAAGCCATACTCTATCTTCCAGCAGTATAACAGGCTGCTGTTCTCAGCATAACTCTTTTCAACACATTGGAAACTTCAGCTGGTACAGAAATCTGCAGAAAGTCATGTTAACCCACAGCCTATCATGAACTCTTCAGACCTGGCCTTTAAATCCTTACAGTGGCTAACCATCAATCCCAAGCTCACTATGTCTGTTTTTATCTTAAAACTATTCCAGGGCCCTAGCCAAGAAGAGATAAAAGACTGTGTAAAAGCTTAGAGCACTGTCAGAAACTTCCATCTCCTGACCAATACAGCATGAAGGAAACAGGCTCTTTCTTGAGTTGAAACAGTTATTCCAGGGACTTCAGTCCACCCCATGAGTAGTCACTATGTTTCTTTGCTTTACCTTCCTGACTAATAAAAAGCCACCATATTTTAAATACACATATCTAATATATATATGCACATGTATGTATAATATAAAAACATGTACAGAGATTACATTCCAAGGCCAAAAACAAAAAAACCAAAAAAAAACCCCCCCAAAAAAACACAACCAAACCAAAACAAAAACCCTTAAAAATTTACACAGCTTAGTTTGATTACAGGACAGACCACAAAAGATTTTAATTAGAGAGGTAATGGACTGCTGCATATGGATACATATGACAATACTGCTTATCAAATACACAGGAGGAAAAAGATACTACTGAGACAAAGAAGACAATTTTTAAAGCTCCAACATCTAAATAATACTAAAAATAGACATGCCACAGGCTCATCTTCTTTCCACACAGCAGTACCTCAGACGGCAAGATCCTTTCATGTATTCCCAAAAATACTGGCCAGAAAATGTGAGAGAGCCAAAGACTTTTCTGACCTTGCATCTTCCCTGTGTTTGTCACCAGCTCTGGTGCCAGTGTGGCTTTCAGAAGCACTGCCAAACAGCAGCAACCTGAAATAAACTGGGTGTGACTGTTATTCAGACCCTGCAGGCATGGGTGAAAACATTTCAAAGGAAAATAAAATCACTTACTTTACTCCAGATGACAGAAACTGCAGTCAGGCAGAAGGGAAAGAACTGGAAGATTCAGAGATATAGACATTAGAAAAAAAAAAAAAAAAAAATAACCAAAGCCACTGAAATTAAAAAAAAACAACAGCAACAACAAAAAAAAAAAAAACCTGGAAAAAAAAAAAATCTGCTATTGGTGGACAGATTTGCCATTAAAGGTACTTAGGTCAAACATAAGGTTTGCAGAGCTTATCCTTATNAAAAAATAAAATAACCAAAGCCACTGTAATTTAATAAAAACAACAGCAACAACAAAAAAAAAAAAAGGATGAGAAGACAGATAGTAGCGAACATAGGAAAGATAGGAGAGAAGTGAGGACAAAATAGGGGAGAAGTGAGTAGAAAATAGGGGAAAATATCTTCCTGGTTCTCCTCAAAAGTATATTTTTGTGCAGAATACAATAACTCAAGTGGAATTCCAATGCATTATGCCCCAAATATTTAATATCTTCAAAAGATGACATAAACAGAAGGAGAGATGTGGTAATATTAATGAACATTGCTTGTAATTCACATGTCTAAAAATGATTGCTATCCAAAAGATTATATGAGTCCTGGAACAGCAGAGTACCTCAGGCAAGACACCCAAGAAGTGCTTGTGCCAGCCCATTTCCCAGCACTGCAGTCCCAGACTGTCTGCACACCTCTGGGCACTCTCAACAGCCAGAGACAAGGCCCCAAGATAATCTGAAATTGCTAGATCAAGATGACAAGCATTTTAAAAGCATCCTCTTCCATGCTGAGGGGAAAATTCCACCTGCATTATACTGGGAAAAAGCCTAGACACTCTATCACTTGGATCTGAAACCAGCATGAATGCAACACATTTTGGCATGGGGAGAATGACTGCCCATCTAATTTGCTTGCTTTAAGAGTCATGAACCTGTTAGAACCTCACTAAAACCTCCCATAAACTTTAATGCAATGAACCACTGCCTTTGAATACTAGGGACAAGGCCAAGATACCATCTATGAATTATTGTGGCAACCGCTAAACCAGTGAAAAAGTGTGAAAGACCACAGATTAAATCATTAACAGTTGAAATGTTTAAACTTAGTATCTGAGAGACAGAAAAGTCAGCTGCAGAATCTAGGAAATAAGAAAGATTTTCTACATATTAAGAATAATGCTCTGTGCTCTATTGTCCTTCTTCTCCCCAAGTTTCAACAAACCAACACCAAAACTACATGATTGAAATAGCGGTGAAACTGAGATTAAGCAGATTAAAACAACCCCCTGGCATCCTAACCAAAGGAACAAGAGTTCATGGAAAAAACAAAACCACAAGCCTTCCCTCTCCACTGACAGCTGAATACACCAAAAGCAGTGTAACCTTTCTGGAAAGGAGCTGTGATGCGAATAATCATTTCAGCAGGTGCTGAATAGCCAGGAGACTTTCACAGTGAAAGAGCAACATCCTGTTGACTTGGCTGTTTTGGTTATGAGAAGACAAAAAACAAGAACGGTCAAACTCATTTTCTTGGCTGAATGTTTTCAGATTTTGCTTCTACTGCAAGAAAGCAGATGATTACTAAGTTTTTGGATTTACTGAGTATTCTGAACCTTGTAGTCACCACCTTTGTTAACAGAATTCATGCTTAAAACTATAGGTACACCAAGGGCTACACAGAACACAGGAAGTCTTACTCCAAATTAACATGGCCAAGAAAATACTTTTGTGTTTTCCAGCTATGAGCTCCCATTACACTTGTGGGCTGGAATTACCTACTTTAGGGTGTGTTGACTATTCCAGTAGTTCTGCTGGCCATACTAACCGCAGTTTTACTAGCCACCTGTACTTAAACTACCTTAAACACTAGGCTGATTTCCACCTGTACATCTTGCCCTTTTGCTGGTCCCAACTCTCCCACAGTGAAAGTATCCCAGGGTAAAGCTGACACATTCAACATTTGTAAAAGGTCTTAAGGTGAGGCAACATGAAAACAATCTAAAAGGGACTGGTTTTAACCAAAGCCAGTTGTAATCTTACCACACAACTTGCAGCTGCAACAACCTCTGAAGACTATCTGGCAGTGAGAAGTCACTCATGACTGAATTATGTTCCAGCTTAAGAAGGCCACAGTAATAATAAGGGCACAGACAATGCCACTGATTAGGGTAACATCTTATTTTAGTATTTTCCAGAAACTTGTAAACCACCTAATCAAAACAAACTGCTTTGCTATGCCTTTCCTCCCACCCCTTACATTTTCTTATGTTTTATTTTCTTTTCCCCAACTCTTTCCCCCTCCACCCCTTTCCTTGCTTCCTCCTATTCTTTCCCTCCTCTCTGCTTACAAAGAACTGATGAACTAGTGCACTCTGAATTGTTTCCACAATAGCAATAAATCACTAAGGAGAAGTTTTAAACTTCAACATACCACAAAGTTCTTCCTTCTCCTATCTCAGAAAACCCTATGTTTACAAAAAGTCCAAACAACACCAAGTTAGAGCTCTGTGGGTTTCTAACTGAGGGCGGGGGGGGCTTGGGGAGGGGGAATGGGAGCTTGGGAGAAAAGCCTTGGAAACTTACAACTAGAAATTACATTTTATGCTATGCAAAATGATGTGAATATAAGCAAGCAGAGTTGAGATCTAGTTCTGACTGAGACACTTAGAGAGACTAGCTAAGCAATTCCTTCATTTCCACCACTCAAACGGAAATAAAAATTGTCTTTTCCCTTGCAACTATGGCAAAATGCATGCTTGATGCACTGCCCAGTGCTGTACTTCCACTGATCCACTTCAAATGCTGAGAGAACTCTGATACAGCCAGCTCTGTACATCCCACAAACAGGATCCAGGCTCATCAACAGTACTAGCTACTCACTGTTTCTCTTAATAGTAGTACTGAATTTAAAAATGGGTAACAGAATAGATTTGAGAATACCTGCATCTCTCACAAAATAGTCAACCCCTCATATCACCTGATGCTTCACATGATAAAAGATACACCTATCATCTAGGACATTTTACAACAAACTTCTGGCCTGACAAACTTGATGACTGTGAATTCAAATCCCCCCATGCAGGCTCCTGAAATACCATTATTACCCTGCATCCTCCTAAAAGATTTCTTTCTTCATGTCTGTCTCCTTTTCTATATAATACTATTGCTCTGCTTTCCTCCTGCCCTCTTCCCATCACACTTTCTGCATCACAATCCAGCACTTCAAGTTTCACTTTCACTGCACAGTATCCAAGGGAGGATAACCCAGGTAAGCCAAACAGGACAGCTCAGGGTATCCTACCAGAAAACTGGTTTGGAACTAATCTTCCGCTTCACTCTGAGAGAGGAGCAGTTTGACATTTTAAGCACAATGTTACAAAGTTTAATTTCATTATAATCTATGTTAATATCCCAGCCATGCTAGCTAGCTCAGTGAATGGAGCGTTGCTTGTTCCCAAGTTCCCTTTGCGCTTTACAGAATTACATATTACAACCACATTTCTTCATGTCCTGATATGATATTCAACTAGCAATGAATGCCTGGGCCCAGACCTGACACTCCCATGGGCTAAGGAACTTACAGACAGATTTCTAACATGCAGTAACACTTTGCTGAGGGACAGATATTTAATTTGGTCTGGGTTCTTCACCCATTCTTTTTGATGGTCCAGTCAAGTCATTTAGCAAAGGCCTTGGAAGACTTTCAACAAAGACATGTAAGACAAAGCTCTTATGTGAAATTCTAAGATTGCACACAACCAAAAAAAGAAGAAAGAAAAAAAGGGTGATCTAGTGATTAGAACATCACCCAAGTTAGAAGAAACAACTGATAACCTCTTCTGCTTCAAACTGATGGTGTAACTGAGCAGCTCACACAGCTTAGTTGCGATTCAGACACATCAGCTGGTACCTACCACACCACATAGGCTGGTGGGTGAATGAGCAGCTCGAGGGCACATTTTCCTTCTCCCTCTGCAGACTGACAATCAGCATTGCAGTATTTTTGGAGGCATACTGTATTAGCCTGAACATCAGCCCCAACAATAATCCCTCACAGTAATATTAGTATTGCATAGTAATGTTTCCTGTGTTGTTTTTTGTAATCCCCTCTCCCTACATTTGACCTTTGCAGTATAAACATGCATCTATAACACACATACCTGTTTAGTGCAGAAGGCAGCAGCACTGTAGCATCCCAGTTGCACATGGCAGAGACCATATACAATGCCTCTGCAACAGCAAAGGCAGAAAGACCGGAACCACAGGCTGAAGTGCTAAGGGCACGTAGAGACAGCAGAAAGCATAAGGCAAAGAAAGGAAAGAGCACAGCTGACTGCAGTGGAAACACTCCCTTCAGGCCTCCCCATGCTACAGTTATCTAGATAACAAGTAAAGGTCTGTAACTTATCTGTGATTCCAGGAACACATGCAGAGGAATGCTATTGGGATTTTCTCTGTACTGTTTTGTACACTTGAGCACAGCTCTTAAAAATCAATAGGTGCTGGGCCTTGGTTTATTACTTCTAGTTTCTTTTTAGACTCCTCTTCTTATTCACCAATTAATTGTAGTAAATTAAGATGCTTTTGCAGCTTGAGCTACAGTTTTTCTTTCCTCATTTACAACAAAGCCTTAAAAACAAGCTACTGGCTTCTACATTTATGAATGGCCAATTAACTCGTTTAGTAAAGTACAGTGTGGAACAGATAAAAAATTTGGGGGTTTTAACCTTTACTTTCATGGGAGAGACTTGGCTTTTGAGCTACCCAAAGAAAATATATTTTGAAAATTATGAAAGGAAAACATAAACTCATATACAATAAGTGAAAATAATTTAAATAAAACTTTTCTAACATGGTATCAGCATAGTTTTTCAATTGCAATAAAAATATAAATAAAATTAAAAAAGGATTGTTACTTTAGATATCACTGCATTGTTAGAAAAAGACAAATGAAGGTATTTAGGTCTATTCCTTATACCTTCTACATACCCACATAATTCATCCTGCTAAAGAGGGAACACCTCAGGTAACAAGGATACAGAGCAAAACCACCAGTCTTATCACAGTACTTAACTTTGCTATGGATTTGATATGTGGCAAAAGGCTACTCACAAGACAGTAATTGCCTGCTAACATTTTGCATTGCCTCTTAGCACTCCTAGACTGTATTAACTCCCTCCCCAAATCAACACACACAGTGCAACAGTACTCAGTTCTGGCATGTTGGGTATACCCCACAATGATAGGGACTGCTTTAGTCTGTGGCTCTGTACGTGACACCTGCACCCTGGTCAGTGTGTAACTCCTATCTGCTGAATACCAAATACTGGATACTGAAACACAGCCCTGACTGCACACTTCTTGTGGGTCACAGTGCCGACCTGCTTACTACCAGAAAGCATACTGGGGTAGAAAACACCTACTTATTCTTCAGTTTCCCAGCAGGGAAATCTGGCATGCAGCATAAAGTGAGGAAAATTTGCATAGACTTATTGCTGAGGAGGAACACATTTCTAGGCCAGCTTAAGTTTGTGGCCATCATTCTAGGATTTTATAAAGAAGAATTTTAAAAACAAAACAATTAAAAGAAAAACTTCTTTCACTGAGTCTTGATGGGTTTTAAAGGAAGTTCACATTACCAGAATTAAGTCATTCAGCTTCCTAAAGAAAGAAACAAAATAAAGCAGCAACACTTACATTTAAAGCATTGATATACCAAATACATTTCCTAAGCTACTCCATAAAATGAGCTCCTTCCACAAGTCCAAGTGATCAACTCATTATCTAAAAGATGAC
Organism: Agapornis roseicollis; assembly: GCA_002631895.1. NCBI lineage: Eukaryota > Metazoa > Chordata > Aves > Psittaciformes > Psittacidae > Agapornis > Agapornis roseicollis. Next base: position 30,744 of record NDXB01009958.1, read on the forward strand.
TAAAGTTTGTCCCACAAAAAACAATACCCAGGAAACAACTAACAGCTCTCTGAAGACAAGCTGCTTCTCCCTGTGTAAAACACTTGTGTCACGCCTCTCCCCTTGGACATCAGTTATTTCTGAAACTTTCCAGGAGCTTGACAGATACTCAGGTGGTTGCTCTGCACTGTCATAGCCAGTTTATTAACAGGAATCAAACAAACTGCCTTAAAAACTAGGTCAGGTCTTGCTCTGTATTGTAACATACCTAGAACAGGGTCAGTATCACACTCAGACTACAAACTCTTCATTAAGAAAAACTTCACCTTTTCTTTTATGTTTGTGCAGTGCACACTGCAGTGAATCACAGGTTTCAGAGTTAATATCAACACAAAGTTATAAAATAATTCAACTAATATTAGTAACTTTGGTACTAAACTTTCTGCTCAGAAAATGGATTGAGTAGCTGAATTTAGTGGGCAGCCATTTTCCCTAGACCCATTTGGGTGACAGAAAGTATCTTGAAATAGTGTTTACCTGAGCATTTCTGACTGAGATTTGTCTGAGATTTTTCCCTCCTTTTGTATGCAGCCTGAGAAAGCAGAAGCAATCACATCAGCTATTTAACATTATTTCAGTGCTAAAAAAAGAAAGTGAAAAAGCCTTAGTAAACCAAAATTTTACTGAAAACAGGTATTAAAAAGGATGAATTAAAAAAAAAGGTAGGTAAACATATTCTGCACTTTCCAGATGCCACAGCGAAACATTTCAAATAGTAGGAATCTTTCCAAGCTCAGCTTGTGCTTTCCCAAACCAAACAAGACAAACCACAGAAGCTTGCCCTCTTTTCAGCTTCTGGAAAGATCACGGATGTGGCTGCTCATTATGGTCCTAGTCAAGTAACATGGTACACACACACACACCACCCATCCAGCTCTTGAGACAGACCCCCCTATTTAAAGGGAATCCACTGTACTAAGAAATTAACCGGTTTTGGTAAGTTCTGCAATTGTTAGTTTTTCCTATTTACTTTAATACTAAGGACACTGAAAGAGCAGCCACAGTGGTCTCACGTAGCAGTTTAAAATAGAGATGCTTGGAAAGGAATTATTCTGAGGCTTTAAACTAAACAACACTGATTGCAACCCACTGCTTAAAATTAGCTTTTGTGGTTTGTTTTTAGATATTCCTAGTAACAAGCTCAATCTGATTGCTCCCTTTTGGTTGACTTTATTGCACCTAGCAATCTAGGAGGCCAGTAATAGAAATTTCACTTAAAATACAGCTATTAATGCTCCTAAAGATAGCTTATTACATGAGTAAGCCGTGTCACAGGTCTTAAGTCATTGTCTAGAGGTTTTTGGTTGTTTTTTTCTTTTTTTCCATAGGACAATAAGTGCTTGGCTAGGAATTAAGAGCTCTACATGATTTTAGGATGAAATAGTTTGTCACTATTAAAACAAGACAGGAAAAAACCTTCCAAATGAAGGATCTGAACCCTGGCAGTTTCTTAATTCCTTAATTTGTCGTACTTAATGGAATTTAATTTCTTAATATGTCATATTTAATGGAAAGAACCCTTCACCACAGAACAAGCATTTAACCAAAGGTATCCTACATTTCTTTTCTGAAATCCTTGGTTAACCTACATTGTCTATTAACACAGTATTTTGCCCTAGTTAATTGGCAAAGGCAGCCCTTTAGTTTCTTTCCAGCAGGAAACCAATTAAATAGATTCAAGAGCAAAGCAGGGCTACTTTAAAAACAAACAAGAAGGAGGAGCACAGTAGCTGACTGCTGTGCTCTTCCACAAGACAGTTAGAATATCCATTTGTTTAAAAACTGGAGACACAAGGGCAATGCATCTCCTTTACACCAGTCAGCAAAAATGAGCAAGAGCATTGCAACTGGAACAAAAGTGCTTGGTGTGCTTCAGAACTCATTCAGGTGTGAAAGGACAGAGCAGAGCAGTGTAGGAAGACCTCACAATGCCACAGAAAATGAGAAATTCAGATTTTTTTCATCCATACCATATTTGTTCTAAATGGAGATTAGGGAGGTTTCCGCACCAGACGTTACAACCAACACTAACTGTAAGCTAACGCAATGCTACATAAGCTTTAAGCCTCTGAAGCCTAATAGTGGCAGTCACACAGCTGTGTTAATGGGGAGTTTGAGAATGTGGCTGACAAAGCAACTAGGTCAGTAATTATCAACACATTTGTAGTCTATCCATACTTTACAAAAACACAAAAATCAGAAAACCTACTAATGAAGGTCTACAGAAAACAGTGAAAATGAGAAGAACATGCAGACCAGGAAACATCCAAATACAAGTTTTAAAAATATATAAAACATAAGCTGACCACATGGAGTTTCTATGTGGTCATTAGCAAATGAACAAAAGTAATTTACCATTTGTAAAAATGCCTGATAAAGATGAAAAAAAACCAAACAAACAAAACCACAAAATCCAAAAAAATATTCACAAAGCAATATAAAAGGAACCTGTTACAGCTACAGAAAAATAGCGCTAGAGCAATTATTCAGGCAGCTGGGCAGACCTCTTTCCCAGGAGCTGGTCAGCAATACACTCTCTTGCACTCGGGCATAACACTTTCATACGCAATGACAAACTGGCTTAACTTCTAACCAAATGTTCAAATCACCCAAATTGGTTGAGGAAGATGCACCAATACTTCCCACTGACCTGAAATAACCAGGGTTCCTCCAGTGGTCAGAAACTTAGCAGATGGAAAAAGGAAAGTGATATGTAGTGTATAAGGCAATAAAATTATCCTGTTTCACAGACAGTTAGTACTCACTTCTGCCTTCTCTAGTAATATATGAAATATTTTCTTCTGGGGAGACTGGCTTTAAATTTTGGTTAAAGAAAGCATGGTTGAAAAGTGGGTGTTGTGCTTGGAACAGCAAGCAGAGAGGTTTGAGAGGGCTCCAAGTTCCTGGAGAAGTTCCCTACACATCCTCTGTGAAAACTATTTTGCTTGTGCAGCTCAGCTTGTGCCTGTGACAGACCAGCCATCAACCTACCTCCTCCTCCTCCTCCCTGAGCTCTAGTCTTTACAGAAATGAGAAACAGCACCTCAAAATTATGGCAGATGTTAAGATAACTACTGATAAAGAAGCCTTTTACCATGGTGGCAAAGGAAAAGGATGAAGCTGACAGGTTCCCTCTTAGAGATGCAGAGCTCTTTGGCAGCTTCATTCTCACTGGCAGTTCTTACCCTGCAGCATGATTTCAAGCCAACCTGCAAATTTTATAGGAAAATGAAACTTGATTCAGATAAGGAGAAAGCAAGCCAGAACTGAATAAAAAAGAAGGAAGAGCAGATTTTCTAGCTATTGGGGATGGGAGGAAGATTTAGTAACATTGAGGTGACAGCAAACAGAAAAAGAGCTATCGATCCCTATTGGAATCACTATACTAACAAGAAAATGGAAAACTGATCAGAAATAAAATTCAAGACCCACTCTAATGTCTGAACCTACAAAGAGTCAAGAAAATTTCTCAAATACCACTGTAATTAATTTCTGTAAACTGAATTCAAAAGAAATAGAAAAAGTAGAAGTTTTGCTTGTGAAAGCTCAGGAACTGCCTTTGTTAAACAGCAACAAGACCTGATCTGCACAAGACAGATGATTGCTACAAGGACTGGTATGCAGTGGTTGCCTAACTCTTCTCTATGAAGGTCAAAATACACAACAGCAGTCAAGTGTCTTGACTTGTGCCTCTTTCCCTACTTCGTACATTGCCAGGACATTCCAGCACATTTAAGTACTGGAATCCAACTGCTTTTCCCTGTTGCTTTGTGCATCTGCAATAGTCAGTGTCCTCTAGTGAGAGCTCACTGAACAGAAGGGGGAAAAAAACAAGTAAATAGAATAAAAAAATAAATAAAACAAACAAAAAAAGACCCACAAAAACCCCTTCTCCTAAAACACTAAAACAAACCAACCAACACCCCTCCCCCCAAAAAAAATAAAATTAATTTTACTGACTCTTGCAATCCCCTTTTAACAGGAAAGTAACTTACAGAACCTGGAACAAACTATTGAGAAAATCAGTATCACATATACATAGAACCTGTTCAAAAAGTAAACATTTGCAGCCAAATTTTAATTCTACAGACTGCAAAAGAAGGGGAGAAATAACTCCCATTCAGGTTTTGGTGTTTTGAAAAACAAACTTACAACAACAAAACAAATAAGATAAATCCCCCTCCAGTATTTGAAATAAAGCCTCAGAAATGCAACCCACAGTTATTTATTGCAACAGGATGCTAAATGCCTCTGTAGTAACAAAGACATTAAGAACAAAGTTTAAAACCTTGAAGACTGAGAAGCCTTTGCCTGGTTAGACCCACTCCATGTTGCTCTGATCAAGCCATGAACCCTACACATATTAACCACCAGGCAAACAAAGGAATGCAGAGGGCTCTAGAATGAACTGACCTAGTTTACTTTTTAAAATTTTGCTTATACACACAAAGAAAAGAAGAAAAAAAAAAAAAAAAAAAAAAAAAACAAAACTTTTTTACTTTAAAA
>NDXB01009958.1:35327-54995 GCA_002631895.1 Agapornis roseicollis
ATTTTAAAAACTAAAAAACAAAAAAAAAAAAAAAAAAAAAAAAAAAAAAAAACAAAACACACAACATTTTCTACCTTCAAACCTTTCTTTGCTATCGGGGGAATTTTTTTTGTGGACTAAAGCAAACAAATAGATATAATCTCACATCCTGTTTCATGAGCTATAATCAAAAACAAATTCTGCTTGTAGCTGTCACAACAGAATGAGTTTGTCACCTCTGCAGTGCAGTTCTTGTCACAGGCTGAAAATAAAACCCACTACTTGACTGATGTAAGCAGTTTTTATTTACATCTTTATTAAATTTCATTTTGGCTAGCCAAGTCTTTATGTTGGACTGGGCCAAGCTGTGCCTCTGGCTACTGCTACAAGGCATAACATCATCATCATCATGCAACTTATGAATGCGTCATCATCATAGCTCATCCACACTGCACACTTGTCACCAAATTATGTTACACTGATTTAGTTATAGAGGTCTCAGCTGTCATTAGGGTTACAAACAGCTATTTACAAAACATTACCTTTGTCTGAAGCAAAGCCAAAATATTTTGATTGGTTCCTTCCACAGTGAAATGAAACATTATAACTATTTTAATGTTATAAACAATGAAACAGAAATGAACAGCTCCATAAGAAAGCTCCACAAATTCAAGCCCACACTAGATCATTAGAGAAGAATTTTGCCTTTTACTGGCAAACTCAGATTTTGCCCATCTGCTCCATTCTCTCCCTGCTAATGAGCAGGAGCAAGCCATGTCTATGAAAGCATCTCTAAAGAAGATGAGAAACACAAGCTTTTCTCCAGATGCTTAGGAAAGATCAGTGAATTCTGCCACTACGTTCACAATCACATTGAAAGAAGTGGCAGGCTCTTGCCTCATAGAAGAGGAAATTCAGAGGGCAAAACTCCTCTGCTTTGTATTAACAGTCTGAACTATGCATGGTATGTTCTTGTTTGTTACACAAATACCTCATGATCATCCATATGCCACAAATATTTTCCAGTACAGACCTCTGCCAGGATATGCTCCATTTCAGTAATCCTTTAGAGACATTTCAGTGAAATAAGGTTGGTGGGTAGCAGAAAGTTTCAAAGGAAACAAGTCCAGTTTCAGCTAATTATGTGCACAGTAAGTCACAGCTGCTCTCACATTGATTATAAAAGTCCATAGTTGTTACACATTTGCCAAAACAAATACACTGCAGTTTCTACTTCAAGAAAAGGAAAAAAGAATGATCAGCTGCACATAATTTTCCAAGAGACTAGACACAGGTCCTCAGAGTACCTTACGCACATGTTTCCCCTCGTGCTTTGAAAAATAGATGTTTCCTGCAGAGGTTTCAGGATCTTCAAAAACACCCCAGCAGAAAACTAAACAGGGAGGAGAGCAAGCTGCACTGCTGATAACATGGTGGGGAATGGGCACAGAGGTAGACCACTATCCCTGAAGGCCTTGGCACTCTCAGGAAGAAGGATGGACAGCTAATCTTAGCAAAGGAGGCTAAGGGACATGGAGATCAATAAAAGATATGGTCACTCCCTGAAAGCACAAGATTCAGGGTAATATACATCACACAATGGGTGAGAAATTCTTTAAGCTAAAAAGACATCACTGACCACAATGACAGCTGTATAAATTTGCCATTGTTCATTTATTATATAGAAACTTTCTTCAAGTTCTGAAGAGTCAGAGATGCATTATATGTTTCTATTACAGCTTTCTAAAAGTAGGGGGGAACAGAAATGCCAATTATTTACAATCTGAAAATTTATTAAAGGAATTATACTACCTACAGTCCAAAGTGCGAGGAACCCCAGAAATCTTTTCCATTCTCTAAATTTTAAATCAACTAGTAAAAACTAAAGCAATGAAACTGTAATTTTTTTGAACCTTGCTTTTTAAACGAGAGATATGGAAATCAATATTGGATATTTTGGTACTAAATTTCCTCTCTTCCTTTTCTCTCCATTTTGTGTTTCTCCTAGCAAAAAAATATGTGACAAAAAAAAAAAAATTTCACTTAGTGCTAAAAAAGCCATCAGGAAAAAAAAAAAAACATGAAAAAATATTTCAACAAGCTTTACCATTAAACAGTACTTCTTTACAGTAAGACATGTTACTGAAGCTGGGCATACAGCTCATATTAAAATCTCAATGCTGAAATTCAAGCCAATGAGGGCATGATTATGTTTTCTTCACAAGAGGATTTTCCTGTGATCAGAAAAAGTCAAGCAAAATTTTACACTTTGATAATTAAGCCAAGAACATGAGCTTCAGTGGAAAGATTAAGGAAAAAAAAAAAAAAAAAAAAAAGAAAAACAGGAAAAAAAAAAAAAAAAAACAAAAAACTCNTCAGGGCATCTAGAGGAACACACAGATCTGTGTGATTAAGGAAAAAAAAAAAAAAAAAGGATCTGCCAGTCCGTGTTTTCACTACTATTTCCAGAAGCATGCACGCAAAAGTGGCACTGGTTTAGAAAATGGAAAGCAACCAACAGGAAACTATGAGCTGAAGCAAATGAAGAATCTAAAGATGTCATTATTTCTGCATATAGCTATGTATTAGCGTAAGCATAATGCAGCACTTCCAGCTCTAGTGATATCTACAGGATGATTCTATGATTCTATGATCTTTTCCAAACCACAAATAGAAAAGCTGATGGGACTTTAATTATTTAAGCAGAAATTTTACTGCCTTCTAGAAAACAAGGTAACTATTTGTTAATTGTTTTTGACTGATTGGAAATGCAACTATCAAATACATTAACAATTAGCTATAGAGTACATATAGATATGCAGCCATCTCAAAAAGAAAATCACCTTTTTATTATCTCCCTTATCTGAAGTATCAATTTACTGCTGTTTAAAACTACAAACTGTGGGACATTATACAATTAAACCAACGACCATATATGAAAGCAAAACAGGCCCTGTTATAGACATATAAAGATACATATTATATAAGGATATAAAGGTACATAATATATATTTATTTTATATAAAGGAATAACAAAAAAAGCCTTGTGAACCCATTTTAGGTGCACTATAAAACTGTGCTTTGAAGACAGTAACTGAACTACACAAAACCAAATGAGTCTTTCTCTCTGTGCCTTGGATTTCACTAAAAAGTTAACTAGAATGCACATTCTGGGTTTCTTCCTACATTGAATTGGTAAATGAACCAATCCTTTTCATTCTAGAGCTCCATAATTAAAAGCAAACTCTGACAAATTCCCTCCTCCGTAGTAGCTTGGGCTATGTGGTTTATTTTTATGAGGTAACACAACAGCAATTCCAAAGACTATAAAAGACATCTCTCAGGCACTTTCTTTATTCTCCACAGCTCCTGTTTGCATAAGAGCCCTACAAAAAAGTACTTGCTTTGGAAACTACATCTGTCTGTGCCCAGGCCAAGTGTTGTTAAGACAGTCAAGGCAAACTCCTACCACAACAATCTCTCCTTTGTCAGTCACAGGGATACCATGAGAAACCACCAACCAGTCTAGGAATTTGGCTCAAGGTAGCATTAGACAAGCCTGAAAGACAAAAAATAAGGTCAGACTTTATTTAAATTGACTGTTTAAAACCGGAACTAACAGCTCCATTCTGCCAATGAGCTTTTAAAGTTGCATGATGTGACAACTGGTCTTAGTGAAGACAGGCAAAATTTGTCTCTTAACCCTTTCTACTCTCTGTGTTTACTGGCTCAGTTTGAATTTATCAGCTTAGGAAAATTAATCCCATTACACAAGAGGTTGGGGGAGGTGGAGGGTGTGTTTGTTTTTTTGCCTGTTTTGGGGTTTTTTTGGTTGTTTTTGGTTGGTTGGTTTGTGGGGTTTGGTGGGGTTTTGTTTTATTTTTTTAATTATTATCTTTTAATGCAATGGATTTCCAAGCCTGAAAAAAAGCCAAAGCCCAATTAGAAATTAGTCTGGCTACTGCCATAGCAGACAATAAAAAAAAATGTTTCTATAAATACATTAACAACAAAGTGAGGGCTAAGAACAACCCCTATCCCTTACTGGATGTGGGGGGAACAAAGGATGAGTAAAAGGCTGAGATGCTCAATGCCACTTTTACCTCAGTCTTAAAACCAATAGTTCTCTGGGTACCCAGCCCCCTGAGCTGGAAGACAGCAATGGGGGGAAGAATGAAGCCCCCATAATCCAAGGAGAAGGGATTAGCAACCTGCTACACCACTTAGAGAAATGCAAATTCATGGGTCCAGACAGGATCCACCCAAGGATACTGAAGGAGCTGGCGGAAGTGCTCACTGCGCCACTTTCCATCATTTATTAGCAGTCCTTTCTAACTGGGGGGGTCCCAGCTGACTGGAAGCTAACAAGAGCCAACAGGAGGATCTGGGGAAGTACAAACCTATAAAGTGCCAGGGAAGGTTATGAAGCAGATTATTTTGAGTGCCATAACACAGCATGTATGGGACAACCAGGTGATCAGGCCCAGTCAGCACAGGTTCATGAAAGGCAGGTTCTGCTTGATTAACCTGATCTTCTATGACAGTGATCCACTTAGTGGATGTGGGAAAGGCTGCAGATGTTACCTGTCTAGATGTCAGTAAAGCCTCTGACACCATTTCCCACAGCTTCTCCTGGAGAAACTGGCTGCTCATGGCTTAGACTGGTGCACTGTTCAATGGGTAAAAAACTGACTGGAAAGCTGCTGGTAAAAAAGGACCTGGGGATGCTGACTGATGGCAGCTGAACATGTGCCACCTTGTGCCCAGGCAGCCAAGAAGGTCAACAGCATCCTGGCCTGTATGAGAAACAGTACAGCCAGCAGGGCCAGGGCAGTGATCATCCCCCTGTACTCAGCACTGGTGAGGTCCCCACCTTGAATCCTGTGTTCAGTTTTGGGCCCTGCACTACAAGACAGACATTGAGATGCTGGAATGGGTCCCAAAAAGAGCAACAAAGCTGGTGAAGGGTCTAGAGCACAAGTTTACGAGGCATGTCTGAGGGAACTGGAGCTGTTTAGTCTGGAGTAAAGGAAGCTCAGGGGTGACCTTACTGTTCTCTACACCTACCTGAACAGAGGTTGTAGTAAAGTTAGTCTTTTCTCCCAAATAACAAGCGACAGGAGAAGATGAAGTGACCTCAAGTGGCACCAGGGGATGTTCAGACTGGATATTAGTTAAAAATTCTTCACCAAAAAGGTTGTCATTTGAACAGGCTGCTCAGGGAAGTGATTGAGCCACCATCCCTGGAGATGATGTAGACATGGAACTTGGGGATATGATTTAATAGTGTACTTGGCAGTGTTAATGATTGGATTCTATGATCTTGAAGGTCTTTTCCAACTGAAACAATTCCATGATTCTATGAATTCAGAATATAGCAATTGGCAAGAGTCCTACTTTGACTTCAAGCTATTTTCCATTTTCAGATTAATCTGACAGTGATACTTCTGAGAGAAAAATCATCAGCTCAGTTCCTTTCCAATGAGTACTCAGAAAACGTGTATCCTCAAACAGAGTATGTAAATTGTTAACATAATACCCACCCTTCATTACCAAATCTAAAAAACGCAGCTTGAGATTAATTTCTAGCCAAACACACAAGGTTCTGGTGTCCCTTATTCACCCTAAGCTTTCAACAACATAATACTTAAAAATACTTGTAATTACTGAAGCATGCCTTAACCTTTAGAATTTTTTAAAATTAGCATTTAATTCCTGAAATATTCTCATCCTCCACTCTCCGATATTCATTTAGAGACAGATGTGATAAGGGAAAAATACCTACCATGCTTCTAGACAAACAAACACAACAGAAAACAGTAGTTATTGAGGCAACCTTTACTTGAACAAGCTGAGATATATATACAATGTAACATTCTCAGCTACCGATCAACTACCCTTCTGTCACCAGAAAGAGGTTCCCTCCTCATGCGCATCTTGCTCACTTTCAACCTTACCCTCCTACTTGCTACTTTGCCACAAATCCTGCTTGAAAAAAATCAGGAAATCTGACAAAATGTTGCTGTTGCTCACTTCCCACATTCTCTTGACATTTTACAAGGGGGAAAAAAGTAACCAACAAAATCTATTTTCATTATGGTGTATCTGCTTGTAAAATAAGAAAAGAGCTTTCTGGTGCTTAGGATCAGAAAGACCATTGGATGCAATAGGTTGTTAACCTGAACACCACAAATTACTACCCATCTCCCAAGTACCCTGAAGCAAGGCAAATAACAAACACTGTCTGGGCACATGGCCTGCCTTGGGCTGGACAGCAAGAGATTCACCACTTTCTCTAATGGTGAAAAGGGTAACTCACTAGTTTGAAGAGCTGCAACCATTCACCTTTTCATTTAGACCTTCAGCCAGTGGCCCCAGTTATGCCTCTCTAAATGGGAGAAAGAAGAAAATAAAACAAATGAAAAAGAAAGTAAAAGAGTTTACTACTAGACAGTATCTTGTGAAAGCAGCTAAGATGCTGAGTCCCTTCTCATACTGTTGGAGAATGGTTTGTGTTTAAGCCGCCTGCAAAGTCCTTTCCTACAGCTCTGCCACAGATGTTTTCCAGCTCTTCTGCCAGCCCTTCTTCCTTAGCATGAAACTTGTCCTGGCTAGTACTTCAGGTTATTGCATCAGCTCTGTCTGACTCCAGCATCTACTGACCTCTTTCTGCCTCTTAAAATCTTGCCCTTGCCAGTACTTCACTAAGCACTTCACTAACTGCTTCACCAGTACTGCCTTCCTGAGGGCTTCTCTCCCACTTCTATCTTTCAAGGCAGGAGGGATCCTGAAGAAATAATGCCCTTTTTATCAGCAGCATTTGTTGCTCCTGTTTACTCCTGGGCAATCTCTTCAAGCCACAAAAATCCAGTTATCCTCTCTACAAAGGGACCTCACAGGTTGATACCTATTCCAGGCCTCTCTTTATCCAAACTGAAAATTTCAATCCTCTTCTATGATATTCTCCTTGGAGATATCCAGCTACTAGGTTAAGCTCTACATAGAGCCAAACAAACCTCTCATCTCCTCTTCCACACAAGGCTTTCCCAAGGGGCTCTACCTTGATTGGCCAGCATCCTGCCAGCCTGCAGATTTACCATTACATTCAACGAGTACATGTACATTTAAGTTCTGCAGAACAAATACATAGTATACATAAAATGCAGTCGTTTCCNCAAGGGGCTCTACCTTGATTGGCCTGCAGATTTACCATTACATTCAACGAGTACATGTACATTTAAGTTCTGCAGAACAAATACATAGTATACATAAAATGCAGTCGTTTCCTTCTGAGCTGTCAGCTAAAATGCTTATCCAGGCACTCAAGATCTTCCTCCTTTCCTTGGACTTCAACCAAGAAAGTTTGACAAGTATTTCTGAAGGGACATAAGCAATGACCATCTCTCATGCTGCCTTGCCATTTTAACCTTCTTTTTTTTTACTGCAAGAAAAAAAAAAACTAAACAAAATTTCCTTCCCCATAATTTTAATAATCTTCTTAGCCTGTTTTCTCTTGACTATTTTCTACCACTGTTTAAGAGACAGCTGCCTACTTGAAATCAGCTTGTGACTTTGTCCTCTATCACCAACAGAACAATCTATCTCAGAGATGTACCTGACAGATCAATCCATCTGACCTATTTTAGACATGTGTCTTCAGATGAGTTTGAGTCTGTCCTAAAATCATCTAGACAAGGATCCAATAATAACAAATAAAACAAATGCAGGAAAAAACCTTATCTGCTCACATCCCACCCTTTCCATATTTAATCACTACCAGGAATTTTTCACTACTAATAACTCTTGTGGCTCTTTTTTTATACCTCCTGCAGGTTTTCAGAAAACCTTTTAAAGGCATGAAAGCTAGAATTTGGGTATTACTGTCATTAATGCTGTGCAAAATGTTTATTTTATAAATCCCATCAGGAAAGGATTAAATTAGCCCTCTCTTCTCCCTTCAAAAGTGCACTTTTAATTTAAAATTCTGTATTCGGCCTGATCCCTAGTATTTATGCCAGGGTTGCTGCTTTCCAGAATGGAAAATCCCATCCTAGGAATGTCTAGAAAACTTGTCACTGAGAAATCTGTCTGCATTCAGCCACACCCTGCACACCTAGCTTTGGTTTTACTCATCAAAACAAAAGAAATTCTCTATGACTGCTTACTTATTAAAATCTGGGAGTGACAGACTGGTAAACAGCATAATCAGCTTTTTTTTCTTTTAAGCTTCTGTCTTACAAATGAACCTGCTACTTGGTGTCTTGCCCAGTCCCAGTCCTGGAGCATCTTGATTCCCAGTTTATTTCCCACAGGCATCTACTGGTTTATATTTTGCAGTCAGCTGCTGCTCCATTCACCTGGCATGCTTTTGCTGATGTGCTGTAATCATTTTCCCAACAATAAGGCTCTATTGTACAGAGCCACAAGCTGACAGGCAAAATTAGCAAACCTGTGTCAGGCTTAGCACAGCACCAGTGACAGATGCTGAAGGAAAGGCTGTGGGATCTGCTCTATATTTGTGTGACAGCCCATGGTTCATCTGCTTTTTGTGTCAGCCAAGAGTAGCTAGGAGGCATGAAAGGCCGTGAAACTCATCTCTCTCTGCTTCATCCTGTCAAAGCTGATGATGCAGCTCACAGACAGATAGCCACAGGGTCCAAGGACAAAAGCTAAAGGACACATAAGAACAAGGATGAAGTTTGACAGGTTGTATACCTAAGAAGGAATTTCAGCTTTAGATTCTCACCTTTACTTATGGTGGTGACAATATGTGATTACGCAAAACATCATCTCCTCACCAGCCTCCTTACCCTTGTCAGAGGGCTGCACTTCATACAGTCCTACACCATCACCTCTACAGAAAGAGAAACTGCAGGGTGAAAGATGAAATCCTTCAGCAGTGACACTTTTCTCAGAAGCAAAGGACACAACACACTCAAAGGAAAATTCTGTTGTGCAAGGTATTTACATGCCACAACCAAACCGAAGTCCTGTGATCCCTGTGCCAGGGAGGTTACATCCTGAAACACTTAAGCAGAACTCTAGTGTGCCGTTCAATGAAAAGAGAGGCACAATACAAGCTTTGGACAAAGCTCCTTGCTGTTCACTGCCAGGCTAACTCTGCAGTCATTCAAGCCAGGAGGTGAAATTCCAATGGACTTCCTGGAGCAGAGTCTGAAGCTACCCACCTGCCATAGTCCTTCCCTATGGTTTACATATCCCACACCATTTTCTCTTGGCAAGTGTTACTTACGCTACCACAGCTGAATGGTTATTTATCTGGCTGGTTCATGACAATAAGTTGGTTTATATCAGATCAGATGTGGGAAGCTCTTTAAAGGCTTTTTACAGAAAGCAGCTACATGATTTCATGAAAATAGAAAGGCTCAAAGCATAGTGATACAAGGTATTTTAATATAACTACTCATGCTAATAGAGGAGATACTGTTTGCTGAAAACAGGAAAACATATGGTAGGCCAGAAGATTCAATTATTAGCTTTGCTTTGGACTTGACAGCTATTACTACTCTAACTCCTAGATACACTTTCAGAAGAAGCCTTGTCATTCTGGATTTGTAAGAAGAGGTGGTCCTATCTTGGGTTTAACTACCAGGTTTACTATAATGCATGCAATAGAAAAGCACACAAAATTACGCTTTCATGAGATGGAAGTTCCCCATACACACACACTGCTCATTAAAAAGTTGGAATGGAAAATGTCTTCCCTGTATTTATTTTTCCTTCCAATGAATAACAAACATTTAAAACCTACTGTTAGCATAATGAAATCAGCATGTCATATTTATCTTACTGAAGAAAGTTTTGTAATTCTTCCAGATGATCTTCAAATGCAGTAGACAAAATATTGTATGATTCTTATAAAAAGGGAGGTGTAGGCATATCACACTACTTTAAATGATTTTAATACTGCATAGGGAAAAAAATGCTTTTTCCATATGGCTTGCTAGTCTAGTCTTTTTAAGAAGAAATATCAAAATAATTTGACTATGATTTGGATAGAAGTGCCAAGCAATGTAAGTCTGAATTTTGGAAAATTTCTATCAATTCCTCAAACATGTATGAGAACATAAATCCATTCCTCCATTTGCAAATATTTTAAGCTATTGCTCACTTGAGGTACTACAGAAATTAAACAAGAGTCCAACGGCAAGTTTAGCATGACCTAGAATTTCACACAGATTTAACCTGATCTCAGTTTAACAGTCAATCACAAGGGGTACAGAGAAGTTGCTACTCATCTGAGATACTTTGTATGTTTCAGAGTATTTCACCAGAGAAAAGGTGGTGGATTTCAGTTTGCTGTAGGATTTTTGTGCTTTTTGGGTTTTGTTGGTTTTTTGGGGTTTTTTTTCCCCCCCTTTTGGTTTAATGTGTGAGTTTGGGTTTGTTTGCTGGGGTTTGTGTTTTTTTGATTTTTTTGTTGTTGTTGGTTGGTTTACTAAAATTTTATATTTATTAAGAAAATTTTAATTTTAAATGTCCCGGGTTCACATTCCTGCAGTCCCAAAGAGCCTACATTCGCCCTTGACACTTGAGCACACAGGAGACTCATCAGGTGAAGAGAAACACATAAAGCAACTCATTTCAGGCCACAAAATGTCCACGCAACATGCAACAGAGATACACAGGATGGCAGAGTTACAAATGCATTTTATGTAGTCTGTAGCCAGATGAACAAATTTGGCAATGGTTTGATCACTGCTGACTGGCAGTGAGCTACACAGCCAAAACAAAGGTAAATAGGAGGCAAGAAGAAATTGATATAATGGCATTATCCCAAAGCATACACTCTCTATAGTCCCCAGTCTTTACAGCAGTACTCTCCCTATGCCTGTTGGATTAGAGCTGTACAGTGACTGTCAATGCTTTTCCCATGTCTTGTGTTGTATCAGCACATTTACCAAAGGTATTGTATGTGTTAAGAGAGGACTAAAGTCCTTTGATAGAAAAGGGAATTAAAATATGGCAGTTATCATCAGTTTTCTGCCTCAAGTTTCTGAAATAGCTTTAAAACCAAGCCAGCCAACCAACACTCCCCAACACACACAGAATAGAGGGATATCATGGAAAAGATGTGAATGTTCCAAACAAGAATTATCCAGAGTAAAAATACAGCTCTGTATGGAGGGTACACAGCCCCTTCTCTGTGTACTTATTTATACCATGGCATGCAATGCCATAATACCACAGTAGTCAAAGGCCCCCATTCAGCATGGTTGCCTCCATGGCTAACACAAGGCAACCCTCTAAGAAGGTTCTGAAATAACTCACATCTTTCCCATCATACAGTCCTGCTCACTCACAGACCTACCACGTCTTTACATTCTAAAAGTTCATACACTTTTAAGATGTACCATCAGATGCCCAATGCTCTGGTTCATTTTTGGACAGATGAATATCACTATTCCCTTGTTTCAGTGTCCTGAACCACTGCTGAGTAGGAACTAAAAAAAGAAAAAACAAATTGAGGGGTTTTTCCCCATTATTATGAAAAAAAATAGTTGTTTTAGAGAAATGAGAATTGTATATTCAGAAAAAAGTTCTCAGGCAAATCAGAAAATCTCTTCTGATCCTTGCAGATTTCCCATCACTGTAAGCATATAGTAGTTTTAAATGTCAGGAACCACCTCAATTAAAGAGAAAGTCAGTTTGGCACTTAGACTCTGTAACCATATAACAATGCAACATAGAAGATACTGTTATCATGAAGCCCCCTTGAGCTTTTATAAATGCATCAAAGCAGTATGCGCTTATATCTGATGCATTCAAAAATAAGATTTCTATACCAAACACAAACACAGGTCTTCCAAATTATTTCTTATTGTCATGTTACAGCACTTAACCACTTTCAAGTACCGAGTCATACATATTTTCACTGAATGAAAATAATCAAAGCTCTGATGAATGTCTGAGAGGGATCTCTGGGAGGAACCTCTGATTATCTCCCACTCAAACACTGGAACATTTGGACAGCAGGCACAAAGACTTTCCCTAACACAAAACACCTAAGCTCAGGTCTACAGCTTCCATTAAGAGCATTTCCCACGTTTCTTCAAAGACCTATTTGCTGATGGTTAGACACTAACTTTCAGCAATTTCCAAGAGCGCTGACCACTCCAATCTTCCAAATCACCATCTCTAAATACCTGTTTAGAAGCAGGCTGCTCACTTTTAGCTTCATGTAGTTATCAATATGCTCTTTAAGCTGCTCTGTTCCGTCAAACAATGACCTCCCTCCAATCTTGCTCTGTGCTGGTTTTCCCCTTTCCCTCCCAAAGGGGGAACAGTCTATGTGAAGAAATGGACCATTTTGACTTGATAGCAGTTTTACACAGTCCTTGACATAATGCAGGCAGCTACACAGGGTAAAGATAGGGCTGCTGTTGCTGTTTCTGAAGCAGTAAGGTTGTACTTTCCTTACAGGTCATTTTCTTTGTTTGCTTTAGACACACAAACCACCAATTAACTTCTCAGCTTAAGGAAACATTAAAAGAAACAAAAGGCAAAGTCCATAAAGCATTTATCAGAAGTCTCTAAACTAGAAAAGAACTAGACCTTACCATAACCTGACAGATTTCTACTGTCTTTCATTTAAGACTACTCTCCTTAAATTTATTTGATCATGAAGATTTTTTCCCTTTTTTTTTGTTTTTCTTCATATCAAAATGCAGATACTATGAATTCTTCAAAACTCCAATAACCAGCAGGGCTGGCCAATTCCCATGTCACCCATATG
Source organism: Agapornis roseicollis (assembly GCA_002631895.1). Classification (NCBI taxonomy): domain Eukaryota; kingdom Metazoa; phylum Chordata; class Aves; order Psittaciformes; family Psittacidae; genus Agapornis; species Agapornis roseicollis. Next base: position 48,064 of record NDXB01009958.1, read on the forward strand.
AAAGCTCCCTTGGTGTTGATAAAAGTGGATTTTCATGTTAGTTGAGGTGACTTTGATAGGACATTCTGATGTGCTTTCCCATGGATTGTTTTACCCTGGCACTCTCCAAGTTGCAATTTTAGTAACACTCTCTCCAAGGTAGCACAAAGACTGGTTGTTTTGTGTTTTTTGTTTGTTGTTTGTTTTTTTTTGGCAGTGGGGGAATTGTGAGAGGGTTTTGCTGTCTTCCAAAAAACAGCACCATCTTCATCCTGCTTCCACAGTTCAAGGTCCAAATTAGTTGATATCAGAGTGAGAAATACAGTTATTTCAATGAAAATAATATTTCAATCTCAAGGGGTGAGAAATTAGGCTGTATAAGAAAAGCCACTAAGGTGAGAAGCAAAACACAAGATCCTGAATGACCCTACTGCCCTTCCAGGGATCCCTCCTAAAGCTACCACTAACAGCAGTGTTGCCTGCCAGAAAAAAAGGGACACTGCTATTATTAGCACAATGAGGGGACATGATGATTTGACTCTTCCTCATGTTGGCAGCCATGTCGTATCATTCCATCCAAAAGCAATAATTTCCACTAATGAAAGTAACAAGAGCAGGCCTGGAGACCAATACAGCAGAACTGTGAAGAAAAGGAAAACCCATGCAGACCTTTCAGACAAAAGAAAACAAAAGGGCAATTTTCCCAAGGAAGAGCAGCCCCTGAACACACATTTACTATAACGTCAGTATAACAAAGTTTGATAGCAGCAGCCTAATTTGAAAGGTGGGGAACACAGCCATAAACATTTCATTCATACCTGTGATCTTCAGCTGTTTAAGAAGCTAATGGAAACATGAAGTGACTGGTGAAAATATTTAGCTGTAACTGACAATTTGCTAAAAAGACTATCACACTCTTTGGATTTATGAGTTGTTTAAGGATTTGCATAACTTGATTTTAAGCTCAATATCTAACGTGAACTGAAGTTAGAACTATATTGCTGCTCCCTCGGAAATGAGACTCTTTTCAAAGATAATGTCAACCTGGAACAAAACATGAGAGAAGTGGGGTATCACCCTCGTAATGTCTCTTTGCTGATGCAAAGTGAACAGTAAAATAAGCAAGAACTGTAAGTTTCACCTTCAGTAGCAGTCACTGGTAAAAAACTTGAGAATTTTCAGACATAAATCTACGCAAAGCATGTTGCTGATGCTGCTGCTTCAGTGGGACATCACATCATGGAAGAAAGGAAGTAAACATGTAAGGTTACATATTCTGACCACCACCGCAGCTGATGCCCCATCAGGGCAGCAATTTGATACAAGCCAAGGTCCAGCGGAGCTTGCTCAGTCAGGCAGCAGAGGTGAGAAACTGCAGGGTAGAAAAGGATTAACTCACATTGAGGAGAATGGCGCCCTCAGAGCCACAGCAATGCAAAGTACAGGGTACAAGCAAACCAACATCCTCAGCCAACAACAGCATGGACAGCTGGCAGGGTCTGCAACAGAGGTTAGCACAAGCCTTGCACAGTACAAATGCTCCTAACATAATCTTTCCCAGAGCTGGGAACTGTCACATCACAAGATAAAGAAAAACAAACTAGCTTGGAGCCTTGAGAAAAAGCTTATACTCTGCAGGTGTGTATGAATGCACGAAAATCCATGAACTTAAGGCTTTAAGTTCCTGCCTTCTGAGCTGCAAATGAGAAAATACACACTACACCCTTAGGAACTGGTTGGCATCAACACTTGTGGCAACTACAAAGTTCACCACCATGGTGTGCTTCACAGCCTTTAAAGATTTCATCTCTCAGTGATTAACAGGAAGAGTTGCCTGGACTGCTTTAATGCAGCTTACCCAAGGCACAAAGGCTATGACCCCAGCTCAGTCTTAAGAGCAAGCCCAGGGCCCAACTGGCCCTGAGCATTAGCTAAAACTAAACCTCCAGATGTAACATGCACCAATAGCTACTCAGAGCTGGCACATGCCTTCTACAAGCATAACCATGGTTATCCTACCCTTTCAGCTTTACAGCTACAGTTAGTGAAACCTAGTGGATGTTGTCACTACATCTTTGCTACACACACAACTAGCAAAGAATAACTGACACAAGCATAACCTAGTAATTTAAAGTAGAGAAAAATGTCAACTGCAAGCCTTTCAAAAACCCAAGATGTCAACGTATATCAGAGTACAAAAAGCATCAGGAAAAAATTCAAAGCTTTAAAATGGGGAGTTTGGGTTTCTCTTTTTTTTTTATTTCAATATGGAACACCTCTGAACAAATTTCACGCATTTTACACGTATCTTCAATGTGCACATGAGGTCAGCACTTTTTCCATGAAAGTAAAAATGGACAGTACACAAAGGTAAAAGTAATGCAAAATTAATCTAAAGTTGGTATAGGTATTTTTCCTCTAGGCTCCAAATTCACAACAACATATATTACGCACGAAGAAAGATGATAGAACAATATTAATCAAATCAGCATGAAGAAGCAAACAGAAGAACATAAGATATATTCAACAGGTATCAGTGTGCAAAATTGATCAGCTAACTGAAAGGGTCACACAGTATATGTTTATGCAAAACAAATACAGAGGAGAAATATGAAAGTAAGGCAGAGCTGTTTCAGTTTATGCCCTTTGAAATCATATGATCCATTTGGGGAACAACCTTTGCACAAGACATCTACAAGAACCCTAAAAGTTTCTCGGAGTCTAAAGAATTGCTATGGCTATTAGAAGACAAAAGAAGAAAAATAATTAAGTTAAATAATTATTTTAACAAATGGAAATTCACATAATCAGAATATTCAAAACCTGTGTGAAGAACTGTATTAGAACATAACATTTAAAAATCAAATGAGCCTTTCCTTTCTCATAATACACTTTCTGCAGTATTACAAAGCTATTTCAGGCTGAATACTAAACACTTGCTCTTCCTGCATATTCAAATTTTTTTTACAAAAATAGCCAAAGAGGAAGTAACAGTCTAATTTGAAACAGGGTCAAAAAATAAGAGCACAATATAAGCTGATTCGTAAGCAACTGAGCCAGTAAAATCCAGTTTCCTAGGAATGTGTGTCAAAGTTGTAGGAAAAGTTCAGACTGCAACCTCTCCTTCAGCAGGCATCTTTCCATCTGCATAGGCCGCCTAATGCCAGAAAACTTGTAGGTTTATTGGAATAAGCTTCTACCCCACTCACAAATGCAACTTGAATTGGTCAAGAGGGTTAAAAGTTACTAAGAGCAAAAGGCAGACATTCAGAGAAAGCTGCACATAATCTATTTTCTCAGAAAAACAAGCTAAAAATATATACACACAAACTGCTGATGGCTTGAATTTGCACTGTTACAAGATTGCACTGGAGACATAAGCCTGACCACACAAGTCACAGAGCATTGCCCTCATTCCGTCTGGATGGATGTATTTCTTAATACAGGCATACTGATGAAAGGAAAACCATTTTTTTTTAAGTAGCAACCAAAAAAAAAAAAAAAAAAGAAGGAAAAGAAGAAAAGAGGAGAGTGTGAACAAAACCAAAGTGAATTGCTCTAGGAACATACCTAGAGGACGGTCAGCCAGCTGAANAAGCCAACCAGCCCAACTCAAAAAAAATAAAAAAAAGGAATCAGAGTCAAACAACACGCATTTCCCTTCTAAGAGGACATCAGCATTGTCTAAAGCCCCAGGGAGGAGGTACTTGGGCAGAGAGTGGGTTTTGCTCATCCACACTACCCTGCAAAGTCACTGTGGGTAGGCAGCCCTGCCTGAAAACTGTTGGGAATTCATCAGCATGGTTTGGAAGGGTCCTTCAAAGATCATCTATTTTGACCCCCATGCCATTGGAAGTGTTCAAGGTCAGGCTACATGGGGCTTTGAGCAATCTGATCTGAAAGATGTCCTTACGCATAGCATGGAGGTTGGATCTTTGAAGGTCTTTTCCAACCCAAACCTCGCTTCCTCGCCACCTCTGCTACCCTACTACAAACAGGCTGCACAGGTCTGACAGACCTTGTGAATACAAACTACCTGCAACAGCAGGAGACTACTCAAGAGTCTGCACTGCTTGACAAAATTAAAGCTTTTTTATCAGCATATCCAAACCTGGAAAGGATGCTCAAGGGCAATATGCTGAGAAAAGACAGACACCAGAAATCATAATGACTGCTTCAGGAAAGCCAGGGTGGGTGGGACAGCATGTGATCACTCTTGACAATTCTGCTGCATCTGCCCCCTAGCAGACATTGTTTACAGAGAATTTAAGGGTAAAAGATTTTATATATATATATAGATATATGAAATATATAACATAAATTAGAAAATATTATATATAAACTATGTTTAATACATATATACAAACACATATTATAACTATACATAAAGGAGATTAATATCTGCAAGATGAAGAAATCCACACATGGTCTCCTCTGTATGGATCTTCACTGGCAATAAAGCATGAAGCAGACTGCATGGTAAATAACAGTAGAGATAATAACATAGGCAGAAGCTGATCACATAACAGATTATGGTGGGCCAATAATAGATTGCTGCCTTAATATATTTTATTAAGTTCATCTTCATGTTCCTCACTAGCTTCATATAAGAGTCCTCCACAAGGGCTGGATGTGTACAATAGTTGCAGGTATTATCCAACTCTTATGCTGTGTATGACCTATTTACTAGAGGCTGGAGCTGGGATGAAGGCAGGTCAGCTGGAACTTTTTCAAAGAACCACAGTGATAGCTTTCACAGACTGCAGTTCAGTGTGGAGTTTTACGATAACAGGAAGTAACCCCAATACTCCAGAAACAAAACAGACAGTAAAATTTCCAATTGGAAGAGTATAAAGATTCCAAAGCTTTGGAACCTTGCTGCTCACAAGCAAAGCAGTGACCAGTGCAAACCAAGTTGAGCATTCATATGTAGTAAAAAAAGTTATGCTAGAAACTGATGAGTTAGAATCTGTAATTTTCAAGACAACCTGCAAGACTCACCTTCCCTCGCAAGTATTTCAGATGATCCTTTGGCTATCATACAGTAGAAAAGCTTATATTAAATAAACTTCACTCCATTTCATCAATCATAAGTCATTCCTACTAAACAAACAGGATGTAGTTGTAAACTGCCACAGTGATACCTGGAATATAACAGCAAAGTACTGTAATGCAACAGCCACTACTCACTTGCTACTCTTTGAACGAAAAGATGAAAATGGTGCTATAAGAGGGAAATAATATTGTCTTGCCAAGCCTGGAATCATCTGATGAGAATTTTTTCTTCACAATAAATAAGACTACCAGACATGCTGGTTCACTTTCTCTTTTCATCATTTTCCTTCAGCCTCTAAGAAAGGACACCGATGGTGTCACCACCATAAATGGCACCATCAGCAAACAATCAAGCTCTTTGAAAACCCATTTCATACTGGCACTGCCAACTCCAGTATTCACTGCCTGCATACACAGAAGAGCTGTAAGCACTTCTGATCCGATTATGAAATAGAAAAATCATTCCCATCACTTTGCAGCAGGCAGCCAAAGGAACAAGTGTATTTTCAACAGTTCCTCCCAGCTATCAGAAGTGAAAAATAGAAATTATCATTATGATCTTTTTGTCTGATCTCCTTCAAAAGGTCATGGGAAGATTAATATTATGAGTTCATTTCTGCAAAGCAAAACAGAAAAGGATCCTGTCTTATAAAAATAACAGCTGATCTAAGTTAGACACAGGAGAACTGCTAAATCATTCAAACTGAGTGGTAGGTTGGTCTTTTATTGTTTTCCATTTCCTTTTTGTAACTCAAGATACAAATAGGAATACATTTAAAAGCAAATCTCCTTATCAAACCATAAACTAACTCAACTGTCCAACTATTAATACTACTCCACAGGAAACATAGTGGTAAATATAACAGGTTCCGATTCTCCTGCTACAGGGAGGGAAAAGGTCTACATGCACACAACAAGCTGCGGGATGATCAGAGTTGTTATTTTACCCTGAATCAGCACTGGGAAGGCAAACAAGAGTTTTCTGCCAGCCTATGAGAGCATTCTTGTAAATACAGCAGATACACTGCAGCCATTCATACCCCCAGTGTGGTGCTGCAGCCAAAACTCATGGTTAAGACAGCAGCCTTGTCCTTGTCCATTGACTTAAATGAAAGGGAAGTTGTAAAAAGTTATTTTTTTTTTTAAAAAAAAAAGCCACACAGAAAATATGACAAAGACTTGGAATGTAGTACTAAAAAAACATTACAAGCAAAAGCAGTTATACAAATATATAGGTTGCGGTTTTATTGTTACAGAAATTATTGCCTTAAAATACTGAAATATGCAAAGTCCAGGTTTTAATTGAAGGTAACTTATACTACTATGCTTCAAGGGCAAAAATGTGCAATAACTGCTTGCTGATGGCAAACACATGATTTGATCTAGCAGCTCCCAGATTAGGAATAAGGGTGATTTAGGAAGGATGGGAAATCAACCCTTTATTTTATCTAAAGCATGCCTCATTCAAAGTAGCTTTATCAGATTGAAGCATCCGTCATTGTACTACTGTTTCAATCATAAATGGTTTATCCTGCTCATAATATACAGATCACACAAGAGAATAATAAAACATGATGGCCAGGGAAAAGAGGGGCAGAGGAATAAAACTTCACTGGGGCCAGGAGAAATCCTGTCTTTTTCAAATAGCTCCTAAGCAAAAGCAGAGATTTCACCACAACCATTGCTCTTATCTCACTTGATCTTGCTTCAGTCAGGTATTTAATAAACTTCAAGTCAGGTCACTTTGCCCTGGCATTACCAGGATGCAGCAATTTAAATTCTCCCGCACTTAAAAGTCTAATCTAAGCACAGAGTAGTTGCCCCTCAGCACAGAACATATCCACAGGCTCTTCTCTCCCCACTCCCCCCCCCCCCATGCACCTCACATTTGTAAGAGG
>NDXB01009958.1:55891-72611 GCA_002631895.1 Agapornis roseicollis
AAAAAAACAAAAAAAAAACAAAAAACCCAAACGAGTCCTACTCCTACTTTTCCCACCTCTGCAACCGAAGCAAATCAGTCTATCCTCAAACTGCACACTTCACTTGCATCTGACCCCAGCGGCTGTAGATGTCAATCCACACTCCCGTTTCTCTTCATCCCCTCCAAAAGCGGCTGCTGAACTCCAAGGCACTAGACCGTTTAACAAGGCTTTAGCTCATTTATGGCAATCACAGCGCAGAAAACACACGAGCCCAAGCGATCGTCTTCACTGCGTGCCAGGCAACACCCGCTGCAGGCAGCACCGCAGGCAGCACCCTTCCTGCCCAGGTACCGCTCCAACACCGGCATCTCCGCCCCGCATGGAAGTGCCACCTCGCCGGCAAAGGGGCGCGGCAGAGCGGGAACCGTGCTGTTAATGCCCTCACAGCACTCCCCCGGGGAGGCCCGTAGACCGCCCATAGGCATGTGTGCGGCAAGCAGAGCCTTTTACGTAAGGGGATGCGGCTGCCCCACCACCGCGGCAGAGACACCACCACCCCTCAGGGCTCAGCGGGGCGGGCGGATGTGCCCCCACCTCCCCGTCGCACCCCTCCCGCCGCGCTCGGGTACCCCTCACATCCCGCTCACTGCCCGGGTCGCCTTACCCTGCGGCTGCAGCCCCAGCCGAGGCGGGGCGACCCGCGGAAGGTGCGCGCCACACCCCGCGCTATCCCGCTGCCCCAGGCATGGTGTCCGCCCGCCGCGGGGCCGCAGTGTACGCGGCGGGCGCCGCTCCCGGGCTTTTCTCCGGCAGCGGTGCAGGAGGTGTGGTAAGGGCGGGCGGGGGCGGGCGCGCCCGCAGCTGGGCGGGCGCCATTAACCGCCGCGCCGCCGCCGCCCGCTTTGAAGCAGCCGCCCCGCTCCACCGCTCCAGGCACTGCGGCGCCCCCTGGCGGCGGCGGTGGGCGGCGCCTCCCGGCCCAGCGGGCGCCTCCCGGCCCAGCGGGCGCGGGGATCCCGGGATTTCCCTCTTGGCAGAGCCGGGCGGGTTCCATGTGTGTGTTCCAAGCAGCGATCTCCCTGGGTGGGCCGAGCCGTGCAGCGCCGCAGGTTTTCCCATGTTGCTTTGATTTATTCCAAGGACTCGCATCTCCGGTTGCCCTAGTGTGACGCTCCCCGGCCCAGCACATCTTTCGGCGACAGGAGAGAAACAATGGGAGATTGATTTTACGAAGGAGAGCAGAAGGGTTTGCCTCGATGGCAAGAAAAGGAAGGAGATAAACATAAGGAAACCGTCATGGGCATGGCTGTTTTGCAAGCAGTGCTTAGCAAAACCAGCTGCTTTCCCGTTTTCGGTTGATGTATGGAGCAACCACCAGCTTTCTTCTGTAACATGCGGTGACACGAAAGGAAGAACCCCAGGATGGGGAGATGTGTAAGGAGCTGTCTGGTTGGTTTACACCCTTGCTTGACCCATCGCAGGGGTGAGAGCACACAGCAGTCTCCGGGGAGCACCATGGTCAGGGGATCGCAGGTGTAGGTGCATCTGGCTGCAGCTCTGTTCCTGCATACCTTCACACCACTACAATATCCAGGGAAAAAGATGTCAAAAGCAAGGGGGAATGAAAAGCTAAGCCTCCCATCACACACTACCAATTACCTTGAAAAGCTCAATTTCAGGTTGCTTAGCACAAGAGTTGATACTGCAGCCTGGAGACTGATGAGCTTTAAAGTCTTTATGCCACTAAATTGACTAGCCTTTCTCTCTTATTTACCATAGCAGAACATCTATTTTTGTCCTCAGATATTTATGGATAGCTGTGGCTTTTGTAACACCTGTCATCCCAACAGCACAAGGTGTTTTAACCATCTTCTCCCAGCACAGCCCATTCCACTCAAGCTTGTAACAAATGCTGCTCATCACAAGAAGAATCACCCCTATTGTTCTCCCTTTCAGCTTAGATGCCCTTGGCACCCTGCAAGCAGCCCCTTGTGCTAAGTACAGACTGCACCCAGAATTACAGCTCTCTTGTACATGCAGTCACACATTCTGCTAGTATGGTTCTGGGTTATATAAAAAAAAATATAGTAATAATATAGACACACTTAAGAAAATAGATACATTTATTAAAATGTGCAATGTGAAATATTTAGCACTAATTATGTGACACCATCACTTAAAAATTCCATCATTTGTGACATTGAAATACATTTCATGCTGAAAAGAGGGCATCTTCAAATGCATCTTAAATGACAGGTTTACTCATTACTGAAGATATATTCATAATTGTAATTGAGGTCATTCTCCAAAACAGTCATTCTTGACAAATTTTATGAGTGAACAGCTGTATAATGTTAGCAAAATACAGTAAAAGTTCCTTCCCACTTCAGCATCTTTAGCAAGTGCTTGGCTGCAGTACCAGGAGATTACACACAAAAATACAATCAAGCATACCTGTGTTTACAAGACTTAAATTCAAATCATGACTCTTAACGGTCACAGTGTACATGTAATCTCTAAGCCTGGAAGTAGTTGTAAATTCAGTATTAATTTTCTAGTCCTATGCTGAAAGTTAGGCCTTATTGTAGACTGAAAGCCTAAAGTCAATTTCTGGTCCAATCTGAACTGTGTTTATAGATTAAAAAAAAATAATAATAAAAAAAAAAACCTAGGTTAACCAAGCTGTAGCCAATAACATTTTTGAGATTTTACACAAAAAAAATAATTTTTTATATAAAAAAGATACTGATAGCTATTCATTAACTACAGTGATTGTCTGTCAAAACGTGTTATGCAAGTTCTTAATTTCCAACATACAAGACTGCCATTTCGTTTGGAAAAGAGTATTACACAGAGCACCGACTTTATCTTAATTCTGTTTGGTAACAAGAGGCAATGTAAAATCCTTAAGATTTTAAGAAGAGAAGGACTTAGAACATTCTGATAAAATAATGTAAATGTCTTTGCATTATTTACTGGATTTTCACATTTTCAGCTCCAGTTTGTTTACTCTACAGCTTCCTCCATAGGCACAGCGATCTCTTGCACCAAAAGAATAGCCCCTTACAGAGTAAAATGCAAAGCAAAGAATGGCAGGATTTCTGGTTCTGAATGGGAGTTTGTGTGCCTTGCATCTGTGTGCTGTGATACAGCTGGCATTTTCTGCAGAAGCAGCAAGCTGGTAGATTTACTGGTACATTGATGCACTAAATCTTTCTCCATGCTGGGACTGAGCCAGTAGCAAAAGAAAATGCTTCTTTTCTATCATGCAGTGTAGATGCTGAGAAAGAAGCTGGATTTAACATTTGAGCAATGGGAATGCAGAGGAAATCAAACTCCAGTTACATAAATTTGTGCTGCCCATACTCGCTACTCAGGCAGAAGTCCAACCAAGGTCAGTGAAAGAGCTGCCAAAAGACTGTGGGGTTAATGTGTGTGGGCCACATTTTAAATGTCACTTAGTATTAATGCAAGAAAAAAATACTGAACTGTAAGTGCTTAGGAAGTGTTGTGATTGCAAAATGCAAAATACAAAGAGACAAAAGAGCACCAGAGACAGTATATTTAGTTAGGATAGTAAAAATAGAAACTGAAGGAATTATAAATGGAAAAAAATTCACAGTGTATTCAGAGATGCACCTTCCTTTACTCAGAAGTAGCAGCTCCTACTTAAGTGCATTCCCCTACATTTAGGTGAATGCAAAACATTCTTCTCAAAAATATCTGAAAAAAATTAACTAGCAGTAGCAGAAAAATGAAAGAAGATGTACTTTTCTCTACATGGTATATTTAATTCATGCTGCCTCCCAACTGCTGCAAACACTTAAATGTATGAGACAGTCCAGGCATTGAGTGCAATGGACAGGAAGAATGAGTAGTGCTAGTTCACTTCTGCTTTGTGCAGTGCTTATCCCCACACACTTCATACAGAGCATGGGGAGGGGGCAACTAGTTAAGTTTGGAAAATTGTAATTATAAAGCCCTAACAATTGCCAGAAAATCAAGAACGAGGGCGGTTTCCTAAGGCCTGCCAGCTGGCCTTTTGTGATCCAGCGGGGAACTGCAATCCACCTTTCCACATGAACGAAGTAGACTAACGTTCCCCGTTAATAAATTCCACTTATCCATTCTTAAAGCTGTTTGTAATGAATTAGACATTGGTGTGTGTTTTGGTTTGTTTTATGCCATGCACACTTATGTATTATCTTAAAATTGTTTCCTGTGTGACATTATGTTAATGGTTTGCCCTTAAGTCCTTCATACAATAGACTAAAAAGTTGATTTCAGAGATTTGTTTACATGAAAGCTCTCAGGCTACTTGGTAATGTTCAACCAAACAATGAATAAGAACATAGTCTACATTCTAAAATATTTAGCACATGCACATACAGAACTATACTGTATATGCAATATGTGCAATATACCTAGTGTAGTTAAAAGCATTATACATGTATATACATGCACATATACATACACCCATTTTCTTTGCATAATGCACCTGCCCTAACTCAGTATATTGAGTTACCAGTCCAGTTTCATGTCTGCTTTACTCCACACATACTTTCCTCCTCTTTTTAGGAACATCTTCTCATCAAATCCACTGAATTTTATGGCTGCTTCTACCCCAACATCTAAGATAGACTTGGAAGGTTCTTTCCGTCCATTTCTACAGTTCAGAAAACGCATCTGGAACATCAATAGATAAGATGTTCGAAAGTCAGTTTGTAAAAGCTGACTTTTTCTACAGAATTAAACAAATTGCTCTTTAATGCCACAAAAGCCTACATAAGTGCATGAACAGTTTCACTTAGTCCTTAGAAAGCTCAGAAGCTTGCAGTCAGATACATCAACACATCTCAGCAGGAATAAAGCCTTAGCATAATTCCTAAAGATTAAAAGTTTCCTCTTCAGTTAAATGTAAACTAAGCAAGCTCCTTGAAACTTAGCTTTCAGGACAAGTTCTGTATTTTTAAATTAAAGAAAAACAGCAAAGATGCCCTGCAAAGACAGACATCTACATTTAAGGTTTGTGATGCAGTGATTATATATAAACCTGATGGTAATTTCTCCTTAGGTCATACTTCTATTAAGTTCTTAATATGTTTGATTGAAAGATATTACATCTGTTTCTTGTACTGCATGATAAGTTATTTTATAGAATGCATAGTAAATTGATTTGGTTATCACTGTTTTATAGATATACATATTAGCATGCAAATGTCAAACATCAAAGAAAAACTTACGTATTCATCCAGAATGAGGTATGAATCCCTCATCTATAATAGACCAAAAGAAAAAGAAAATTAACATGCACACCAAAATTTGATTCTTGTGAAACATCAAGGACAATATGAACAATTAATCATTTGAAATAGGTAGTGTCTTACCACTATTTCAGTGAGCTTGGATCAAGTTTATAGAAATAAACTACAGGATTGCTAGCATGATTTAATTCATTTATAAACCAGTAACTCTTGGGATATTGCCTCCCAAGTGTCTAATTGAAATGTGGGTGCACAACTGGATAAAAGTGTTTTAAATAATATCCTACTTTTCTACTAACTTTTATACCAGCAGAACTAACACTGTTTTGCATACAGGAATGATTAGCTAATATTCCAAACAAATAATGTGACCATTTAAGCTGGGGTGTTCAATTATTACCCAGCAGATAAAGGTAATCTCCCAGCTCACAAAATGCCTCAAATGCTATATTGTACAGTCCCACTTGTATGTCTTACATAGTAGAGGAAACTCAGTCTCCTCACCTGAGTTCTCCATACATTAAGAAGTAAACTCAGTTTCTCCAGTATCAGTGTGTACATCTATCTCACTGATCAGAGGCTCACACAACACTGTGAGAAGACTCCCACTAGTTTCCACAGGACAGAGATCAACGAGGTTTTACTCCTTTATTAATAACTTTGTGCTCAATAAAAATGCTTAAAGAAAATTGAAAACTTCAGCTTCCACCATAACAAATCCAGTTGTTGGCAAAGTTGGACCATGCTTCTTTGAATCCATCACTAATGGGGAAAGTGTTAACTGCCATGAAAGCTTCTAATTCCTTTCCATCTTTCCAACTTTATTTGAAAATAAAGTTACAAAAGGACAGTTTCAATTTTACCTTCTGATTAGATTCAGGTACCAAACAGGAGACATCTTTGTGGCGATCCAGGAATTGTTCAAATTTTTCATCACTAATAACAAATCTCTCTGCTTCTCTCAGGGCATCCTCACCACTGTTCTCCCCTTCAATGAGCAGGCACTGGAATACCTGAAGACAGAAGGCACCTGGTAAAGATTTTGTTTCCACTCACCTTGAGGATAGAGACTGTCATCATGGCAAAAACCTTCAGTTGTCTCAGTAGCAATGTCTTTAATTTTTCTGTCAGTGGAGCCACACTCTCAGAAACTGGGATAAGTGAATACTATACGAAGGGTACAGTGAAGATTTGTTTGTAGCAAATTAACATTAGATAGTCCCAAATGTAATTACACAGTCATGGTTCCTGATCAGGTTTCCACAGAAATGTTAACTGCTCTTGTCTTAGTAACAGCACAGATAATCAAAGCTCAAACAAACTTCTGATTGAACCTCAAATAGTATGGCTATATTATAAATGTCAGTAAGTACTATGTACAGTGCAGACTATCAACTCAGTCTTTATTCTTCAAGATTTTAATCTGATTGGTGACTGTAAGTTTAACTACCTTCAGATGGTCATAGGAAAGATAGAGATGACTCCCCAGAAACAAAATGTAACAGATTGTCTACTTAACAGCCTCCTTCTAAAAGTCAAGTCCTCAAATAGGAATTCAGAATAGACTTTGTGGGAGGAAAAAGCTGCCTTTGTCATCAATGTGCCCTATAACCCCAGTAAGAAAGTAGTCCAGGAAGCTTGATAAAATATTACAATGTATGTCATATTTCCCTTACACCCCTTTAGTAGGAACAATATTTCACTTACAGATTTTTATATTTTTTTTGGGAAATCATGTGTGTATATCAATTTTCATGAAGTAAATAATGTGATATTACTCCACAAGTTCTCCCATATTTATAAGTCACAGTATATCTATCCATTTTCAAACTGATAACATAATGTATTTTATACACTTCTAGTAGGAAATATAATCTCAGACTCACAGAATGGTTGAGGCTGGAAGGGACCATTGGAGATCACCTAGTCCAACCTCCCTGCTCAAGCAGGGTCACCTGCAGCCCATTACTAAGGATTGTGTCCAGATGGGTCTTAAATATCTCCAGGGCAGGAGACTCAACAACATCTCTGGGCAACCTATTCCAGTGCTCAGTCACCCTCACAGTAAATATGTTCTTTGATCAGGTGGAACTTCCTTTGTTTGGGCTTATGCCTGTTGGCCCCCAGCTGCAGGACCTTGCACTTACCTTTGTTGAACTTCAGAAAGTTCTTTTCTGCCCATCTCTCCAGCCTGTCTAGATCCTTCTGAATGGAAGTGTGTACAGCACTCTGGGGTATCAGCCACTCACCCCTTTTATGGAGGAGTCATAATATACGCACATTAACCACTAATACTCTAATACACTAATACAGAACATTAATGTCTAATGTACACTTATATATTGCTAATGATGTATTAACTCTAATGTATTATTGTACACTTTTCCTCATTTTCTCTGCACCATGACACATTTTCAAATGTTAAATACCTTCTATCTTATTTTTAGCATCATAAAATCCCCTAGATCTACATACACTGAAATAGTAATTTCCAGTCCAAGAAAAAATATTATTGACATACCAGGCTCCATTTAACTGCAGAAAGAGACAGAATTTGTCTCAACACCACATAACACAAAGCAGAAATCCACTAACTGCAGCCCAAGCTGGAATTGGAGACCTGCCTGAGGTCGTTTGAGGTTCAGACAGCTCCAGGATTTCATAATTGTTTTTCTCTGAACATGAAACCTGTGGTATACACTACTTTCTTACCTTCCAGCGCACGGGGCTGAGTGTCTTGATCTGCTCATTCATATCTTCCTCAACATTAAATCTGTTGATCACGGAATTTATTTTGAAAGCAACAGCATATTCTCGGCACCATTGTCTCAGCTTATGCAGATTTTCCACATGGTTCTTTTTTCCTTGACCACGGCCAATTAAAACGTTGACATTCTCATCAAAACTATCACATGAAATTGCCAGAATGTCTAAATATTCACCTGAAAACAAGTTTTAAAAATCGATTATTATTCAGTCCCTCAGCTTGTAGCTGTCAGGACTCTGCCCATTTTCACTTCCTTGTGATGTGTCACAAAGCACTTGAAAATACAATTCTGTGAAGTCACCACACAAACCACAAAACCCAGAGCTGCAGCACCAGAACAGACATTTCATGTGTGTATGTGTCCACATCCTCAGTTATGAAGACAGTCTGAGTCTTTATTATACTATTATACCAAAGAGGCAATAGTACAAACTCCCTGTGCTGAAAATGTACATTCAACAATATTTCACCAGTATTTAAGTTTGGTTTACATTTACTATAAATTAACCTATAAATGAACTAAACCATTTACTATAAATGAACTAAACCATCTCCCACTTGCATCAAAATCCATCTTTTGTTGAGGCTGCCCAAAGAAACTCTCAAACCCTGAGGAGCTCCCAAACCCCACCAGTGCTTCTCTGCACAGCAGTTTTTTCTTACCGTACTTCCTGAACCACCGCTCCCTAATTAGACTGCCGTTGCTGACAATGCTGACGCTTGGTAGCTTCAAGTCCTGCTTGCAAAACTGGACCAGTTTGCCTACAAATTCCCCTCTGTCCTGAAGAAACGGTTCTCCTCCTGAGAAGTTTATTTTCTCCATTCCTAGGAAAGGACAAAAGAAAGATGCTATGAACCTCAGCCTACCTGTTGCTCGTTCCTTCCACACACTATCCGTACCCGACCGCAGCGGTATGAAGAGGGGCACACCCAGAGATAACTTTTTCCACGCCATTTAGGCCTGCCGCTCATCACCTCGCAGAACTCACCTGCTTCCTTGAGCATCGCCAGCCCCCTCTTGGCCTCCTCCAGGGGCAGCACGAAGGAGGTCTTGGCCGTGTGGAAGCAGAAGCCGCACTTGTAGTTGCACTGCCGCGTGAAGTGGTAATTGACGCTGGTGGGCGTCAGGCACGCTTCCTCGTCCGGCTCCCGTCGGGGTCCCGCCAGGTAGACGGGGCTGAGGGCCGAGACTCGCCGCCAGCCGGGTAGGGACAGGGAGAGAGGCCGAGAGAGGGACCCCAGGGTCCAGCACAACGCGCAGAGCCGCCCGCGCAGCGCCACCAGCACCGCTCGGGCTACCGCCAGCGGCAGGCGGTATAGCCCACCCAGCTGCATGGCTCGGCTCCGCTCTGCGCTGCGTTTCACTTGGACCCACCTGGGCTGGGCTCGGCTCCGCTCTGCGCTGCGTTTCACTTGGACCCGCCTGGGCTGGGCTCGGCTCGACCAGGCTTGCTTTGGCTTGGTTCGGCTGTCAGACTAGACCCGGCTCAGCTCGCAAGCTGCAGAGCAGAGCCCGTCGCTCAGTGCTTAAAAAGCAGCGGCCCCGTCCCCTCCCGCCCCATCCCGCCCGCCGTTCTGGGGCGTGAGGAAGCAATCGGTTTCGTTTTCCTTTCTCGCGAAAGGGAAACTTGGCCAGGAATCGATGTTTTCGTTCTCCCGCTGTGCTACATCCACATTCCCCCCTCCCTTTTCTGCTCCAGACCCGTATCTCTTCTGCTGAGCGCCATCATTAAATCCAGTGAGTGCTCAGGCTGGTGGCTGGTTTGAGCACATCTGGCATCTAACTACTCCCTTTAATGTGCGTGGACTCCATGGCTTCAGTTCTTTTGGTCAAAACCGATGTGACTCGTAAAGCAGGGAGAAAGCTGAGCTTTGTGTAACTGTTCTTCATCTTTCTTGGAGACAGCCAGAAGCTGTCCTAAGTTAAAAAGGTTTGCATCGCAGAGCACTCCAGGTTAGGGAGACTGATCACTTCAGATTCATGAACAGAGAATGCATGAAGGTTCTTTAATTCTTGGTCTCCAATACTGCCTAAAGCACCGCAAGCAAAGCTACTGCACCAAGCTGAAAGTAGATTTAGCCTTAAGAGCAGGAAAAGTTTGCACCGCTGTGAGCTGCCATGTAGGTGGGGCAGATGGCTGCCCCTCATGGTAGCACCAGGAGAGACTGAGACTAAGCTGCCAATTCCCATCTTCCTCAATTCCTCAGTGGTAGGGCAACCGTTGCTGGAGAAAGAGCATATCCATTGTAGCACCAGTTGCTATCAGCACTCCCAGTGGGTCTAGACACACCCAGAGGTCCTCCATGGCTTTTCAGCCTCACACTGCCTTCAACCAGCCTGTCCTCTTTCTCGCATGGTCAATTTAGTGTTTCTATTGCTGCAGTAAAAATCTCAACACCAACTGCATGTTAGCTATGGCAGGCTTAAAGAGGAGCTTCACTCACTTCCACTGGCCTGCAGAATTGCTAATGTAGCAGGAGAGTCTTGTCCTCATGTTGACTTCTTTATTTTTTTTTTTTCCCTTGGAAAAGGAGTATCAGAACTAGCTTCTTCCTGTTCACAAACTTTAACGGGAAACAAAATCTGCTTATGAATAAAAACTGTTTCTTTTATTAGTGCTGTCATTTGGTATTCTTAAA
The DNA here is from genome assembly GCA_002631895.1 of Agapornis roseicollis. Taxonomy (NCBI): domain Eukaryota; kingdom Metazoa; phylum Chordata; class Aves; order Psittaciformes; family Psittacidae; genus Agapornis; species Agapornis roseicollis. Next base: position 66,545 of record NDXB01009958.1, read on the forward strand.
TTCCCATCACCTTTTCTTCACTTTCCTGGAAATGATCTACTGGCTCAATAATATCTGGGTCAGTGAATAATGGGGATTTGTTTTTTTTCCTTCAGCCAGTTTATACTGATATCTCTACCAGCTGTTTCTTATTAGAATGCACTCATGTTGTAGGGCAGGATGGGAGGCTTTTTGCTGTGTCTAACCCTGGTAATGCCACCTCACAAATGTATAATGATGCAACATGGTGGGAAACATCTCAGTTCCTGAGGCTTTCCAGAATTGTTTCAGAGCTTGTTGTCAGCGAATAACCATGGGAGGAATTATCCATGTGCCCTTCAAGTTTCTTGAGGCTGAGACTGAAACCTGACCTTGAAGTTGTTTCTTAGTTTCAATTAATTTGGCAAAGACTACTATGCTCCACTTCCTCCGCTCTCCATACATCCCTTCTGCTCTACGTTAGGAACTCTATCCCATTTTGTATCTTCTTGGCCCAAATTCAAATTCCTTTTTCACCTCATTTCTAACTTTTGTTCACATAAAATTGAGCCAATGCAGATGTAGGGACTACAGCCTTTCTCCATCCTATGAGCTGGAAAATTTTTCCTAGAAATACTTCTGATAAGCATAAGAACTTAAAAGACAATCTCAACACTGAAAATATTGGATCTCAAGAAATACTGTGTTGTGTCTGAGTATATACATGTGTATATATATGGACATATATGTATGCCACCAAGTTCATGAGCACTGCATATAGCTTTGTATAGAGATCTTCAGGTAACACATTTTCCTCTGGCTCACCCTGTCTCAGAAACTTTCCTGATATTCTGAAAGGTTGGGAATTGCAGAAGATCCACTGAGGCTGGCACAGTGACCTAGACCTAATGCAGCCTCAGCCCTGCTCTCATTGCACAGTGCCTCAGCTGCTAGGGAAAGCAAATTCCTGACATGAGCCAGTAACACAAATAAGGTTAACGGGGGAGCCATTATCACATCACCTTTGACAAACACAGGTGGTCCAAGGACAACCAGGGAAGTCATGCAGTAGCAGATGTAGGTTTTAGCATTTGATTAATATATTATTTCTTGATCCACTCACAGCTGGAAATGATGTTTTCCTGTTAGCACCTGCAGCACCATAAATGGGATTGTCAAGGACTTGTACTTGCAGTGACTCACCCTTCCTTGGGATGCAATCCAAGGAAAATTACCAAAGACAGAGTTAAAACCCACATGCAAATTAAGTTCTGAAACATACAATATAAATATACAGATTAGGCACATTTGAAAGAAGCCCACCATGGGCCCTTAGTGGTGTATATGTGATCTCCACCTCAGGGAGTATATAAAGAGATGAGTCCTAGAATCTAGGCCAAGATCATAGAATCATAGGCTCATAGAATACCAGGTTGGAAGGGACTTCAGGGACCATCTCGTCTGACCTTTCTTGGCAAAAAGATGTTGGGAGAAGGACCCTTCTGGGTTTGTTCCATACTCTTCTCCAAACATCTGGCACTGGCCACCAGCAGTGGCCAGAAGAGGAGGCTGTCTTGGCCTAATATGATACTAACTTCTGAGTTCTTATGATTTTAGCCCCAGACCATTGTCCTTACTGGAAGGCTCTTTACTGGTGTTCTTGAAAGCTTGTTGTGAATGAAAACAGCTATGTTCTATTTGTGGCTGTTTTATGTACCTATGCATTTAATGGTCCTTCAAACATAAGTAATTCCTGCCTGTGTCTCAGCTGCTTATCTACATTACAGGGCTATGCACTTAGATATATTTTTAAAGCAACAAGTTGATTAATTTGGGGCTTCTTTTCCTCTTTTTCCACTTTGGGTAGATCAAAAAGGTTTTCAGTGGTCATATGGCTCTTCCCTGTATCTATGTCCAAGCACAGTGAATGTTCAGAGATGTGAAGAGGCTCCAGAACAGTGTTTTTCACGTAATTTGCACATTTGCTCTTCAACATCATTTCATACTATGGAGAAGACAAAATTATAAAGGTCCTTGTGAAGAAACTGAAAAATGCTTCCCATTAGTTAATTTCAAGATATTCATACTCCCTACACTGATTTTAAATACAAAGACTTGTCTTCTACATAAAAAGCAGCTCTTTACTCCTATATTTTTGCCTGAACTGTTTGTGTATAATCTGATAGGAAAGACCTAAAATCTTGCAAGAAGATACTTTTAAGTAATTAGCCAGGAGGATAGACATCACATGTCTGTTACAAATGATCTCATAAGCATATTATAAATAAGTAAAGAGGCACCACTGACTTGTCTGATGAACACTTGTAAACAAGATTGTATCAAGGCAGTGGGATGGGAGATAGAAAATGAAAGTCAGCTCTTTGCATTTAGACAGCAGGGAGAGGAAAGGCAACAGTGGCATCAGGAAAACTTTAGAAACGAAGAGCAAGGGACCAGAGAGGTCAGTGAGGAACACTGACAGCTTGCAATGAAACTTGGCTGCAAGTCAATTGGACCTCAAAAAAAGGAATTAACAGAAAAGCTGCAGATAAGCTTCAGTGTAGAGAAAGATAAGGCAATGCACATAGAAAATAATAATCGAAACCTTGAGTATACAAGGTGCTGAGCTTGGCAGTGGCACTGGGATCTCAGGAAAGAGATTTTGGAGTCACTGTTGCTACCCCCCTGAAATCAATGGCTCTGCAAGGGACAACAGAAAAAAAAAAGTCATCAAAAAGCTTGATATCGCCCAGAAAGGTATTAAGAACAAGGCAGCAGGTAGCATTGTTTTGCTGCTCTGTGAAACTTCGGTACTTGTAGCCATACCTTAACTAGTGGTACAGTTCAGATCTCCACATCTCATCAAGGACCTCACAGAGTTAGGGAAGTTTTTCTTCTATATAAATGTTTAAGGGATGAATCAGCTGCCTTCAAGATATATGCACTCTCATTTCTGACATGAAAAAGCTGAAGAGAAAATCTGAATTAGCTGTACAAAATCATGAAGGTTATAAATAAAACAAACATTGAACTGTTAATCACCAAAGTTAGTAATGTTACTAGAAGAGGCACTTACTGAAGCAAGTAGAATGAGTTTCAAGCTTCTGAAAGAAAATTGGTTTTATGCAAGAGGTGCATTGGTGGAATGTGAGACCATGGGAGTTTGTGGAGTTAGACTGTATTGTGGAGTCAGAAAGGGATTTAAACAGATGGATGAGCAAGGGTCCATAAATAGGTGCTAAGAGGAAGAGATGAAGATGTGCTGTCAAATATTCCTAATTTGTTGACTGTGGATGCTGTAGGAGTATTAGAACTAGGAGAAGAGACCATGGATACACCAGGCTTTTGCACAGCATGTCATTCTGCCAGACAAAGTGTTGGATGAGAAGAGCCTCTAGTCTGATTCAGTAGTGCATATTGATATGTGCTTAATATTACCATCTATTGGTCTCTTGTATAATGAATGGTATTTTATACTGTGTCTTCTGGCATCCATACCCACTGCCATGGCCATGCATTTGAATGAGATGGAATGACATAGGAGTTCTCAGGCATAAAAAGGGCATATTTTGCCTTAAAAAAAGGGTGAATTTTGGTATCTGCTTCTGAGACTGTGTTCAGGAGCTTTCAAGGCTGCGTCCCAGCCTTCCTCCATCTTCCTCAGCATGGGCAGTTTCCAACTAGTATAGCTGATCCCTGTCTCAACAATACTGCTTACCAGCTGTTCCCCTCTCCCTGCAGAAACTCTAGGCGAAAGATATTTGTTTGAGCTGGCCAGAGGAAGACATCAAGTTCCTGAGGCATTTCTTGCAGAATGTACTTTTTTGTAGAGTATATTCTTTCAGAAGGTGCATCAGAATTTTAACTTTAGATATCTCTAAGTGGCAGTTTCTGAAGTACTGAAATGCAGAAATAGGATTCCGCAAGAGGTGCAGGTTCTCCTACGTTTCAAGTTACATATATTTGAAACTCAAAATCCACATTTTGGGCAACATTATTCGTAGCAGTTGACATGAAACTACGCAAGTGCTATGGCTATTGGCAAGTCCTTCTGGTTCCTGCCCCTGAGCAGATGGAAGCTGAAACTAGTCATCACAAAGTTATGAAAACACCACAGGCTTATAAAAGTACGTTTTACTTCCAAAATTGTTTGAGTCCATTGGTCTTGCTATTAAGGCGCTGTCTGAGTGACAGAATAATGGGGTTTAGTTAGGAATAATATCCTTACATCTCAGTGCCACTTGGGCCTTACAACACAGCAAAACAATTCCATTGAGTTCATGACTTGCTTGTCTCTTCAGGCCAGACTGAAGAAATAGAGTGTATTTGTGCTTTTTTAATTATTATTTTAATGTATTTTATTGCTTATTTGTTTTATTTTGGAGACCCATGGTTCAGCCCCTGCAGACCGTGGGAATGTGACCTTTTTTTTTGCTCAGGAGGGGGACGAGGGGTGGGACGGGTCAGATCCCGAGACTTAGACTTACACTTCCCAGTTTCAGTTTCAGTTACGCATGCACGGAGCCGTTTCTCATGTGGACCGAGCCCCTTCACTCCAGTAAAGCGGTAGGGGGCCGCAGAAATCCCGCCCCTCCGAGGGCCAGCTCTTGCCTGCCTGCCTCTCCAGCCACTTTCCCCGCCTGCTGGGGCAGTTTCGTTTCCCGGCCGAGCGGCCGCCGCCCGCCTCTCCCGTCCCGCTCTCAGCGGCGATGTTGCGGCTCTGCGTCCCGGGCTCGTCGGGCCCGCACCCCCTCCGCCGCGCCCTGCCGTCCACAGCCCCGGCCGTCCGCGACCGCCTGAGGGAGGTGAGCCCCCGCCGGTGCCGCAGTTCGGGGATACTCGCTGCCTAGCGCGGCACGACGCCAGGGGCGTGAAGGGTCGTGTCTCTTTTTCCCTGCAGTGCGCGGCGCGGATCCCGGAGGCCGGAGCGCTACTCGACTTGCTGGAGAAATGCCCTGCACACCAGCAGAAGGGAAGCTTTCCTGTTGTGGTTTTCGAAGGGCTGGACGCCACAGGTAGGAGCAATGTGTGGTTGAAGTACCTCAGGTGTGAAATTGTTGGAAAGACCGACCGCTGTGGCTTTCAGCCAGGCATAGGGTTTAGCAATTCAGAAAATCCTGGAAACCTCTGACAGATCTGACAGAATTGCTAATTAAAGTTAAATTAAAAGAATTACTGAAGACCAGCCTGTCTTCTTTTACTTGTGAGAGATCAAACAGTCTATGCTAATTCTCATTCAGAGCATGAATTCTTATCGATGTAAATGAAAGAATACAAAGAGTGGAGTACAGGAAAGTACCTGAGTACCTGAGAGATTTTTAAATAAATTAAGTAAAAATATTGGTAGTCTGGGAAGCTGGCAGCAGTTTGTCTCAGGCAGGGATTTTTGTTGCCTTTGAATAGTGGTTTTCTGACTTTTCAGTTAAAGAAAGCTGAAAATCCCCTCTAAGAAGAAATTATTGGGTGACAGGGTGGCAACATCCACATGAACTGTGACCTAGAAAAATGTTGTAAATGGGTGAAGACCAAAAGGTGATTAGAGGGAAGGGTGGAAGGCCTGGGAGGAGGAAGTGGGGTAGTAGTTCCTGCAGCCAGACTCATAATCATTTTCCACAGAAAACCTCATCACAAGATGCTCAGGTTACATAGTTGAGTGTGCTTCAGGTGAACATATAGGAGCATTTCTCAACTTTTAAAGCATGGTTGTATCTGATGTGTAACATAACCAATGTTCCCTTCTGTAAATGACATTCAGGCAAAACCACTGTAACCCAGTCTGTTAAGGACATCCTGAATGGCTTTCTGCTGAGGTCCCCACCAGCTTGCATCAGCCAGTGGAGGGCAATATTTGATGATGAGCCAGCACCCATTAAAAGGGCATTTTATGCTGCAGGCAACTACATTCTTGCTTCAGAAATAGCAAAAGCGTCCACTCAGGCACCTGTGATCGTAGACAGGTTTGTATATTTAAGAAGTCCTCTTATATCAGTGCATCATACAGTTGTTCAGTGCTACAGGCAGAAGTTGTTAATGGCAGTCTTTGGTTTTCTTTTTCTCTTTTTTTTTTTTTTTTTTTGGGGGGGGGAATGTTAATTTATTTTTTTTTATT
>NDXB01009958.1:81012-117341 GCA_002631895.1 Agapornis roseicollis
TTTTTTTTTTTTTTTTTTTTTTTTTTATATTATTTTTTTTTTTTTTTTTTTTTTTTTAGGAATGAGTAATTGCTACTTGTCTGTTAAAATTCATTAGCTTTCTGAGTTCCAGTTCACCTATTTTCTTTATATGAATATTTGAAGAAACACATAAGACTGAATTGTTGCTGCAGGGGGCTGTGCTGACTTTGATCTTTTAAATGGAAAGCTATGTTCAATAAAATTAAATCAGCTCTTTTGTAAAGACAAAGATCATCACCCTCTGGCTTGATTTAACTAAACAGATGTAGGGTTTATGTAAATATGCAGTTATTGCAATGTGAAACAAAAGCTAGAATACCCTGCCATTAGTGTAAAAATGCATTCTGTGCTACCAGCTGGTCAGTCATGACCTTTTATTCAACCATAGAGACTGTGCATATCATGTGTTCTAAAGCAAGGGAAATATGATGAAAAATGCCATGTCTGCAAACTGATTGCTTATATGTAAAAAGCCAGCCAGATAAAGCCCCACTTTAAGCATGTGGCAGGTACAGAATGAGCTCCAGTGGGGTAATTCACTGTCTCTGCTGCTCTCCTCATCCCTGGGGCCAGCTGTACAGGTGAAAGGTTAGTGCAGTCTGTGTACTTGCTTGGGCTTCCAGTTTTCTTTTGCAAAAGATGCTGTAATTCACCAGGCACATCTCTTCTTGAGAGAATGGAAGACACAGCTTCTGCAGAAGATCTGGACCACATCCCAGAGCTATAAGTCTTTTGGGACAGTGCCTCTGAGGCTCTCGTTGGTGATATGGGTAGTCTTGTAGAGGATCGTCCTTGACTTTAGTGATATCGGTCAGACTTGCATGAGGTTGGGGTGGTAAGTAACAATGCACCATGCTAATGAATCAGACAGGCCAATGCAAGCAGATTTCAGTGTACTGACACATAGAAGATACTGTGCTGCTGCTGTTTCTGAAGCTTGGTCTGTATCCAGTTGCATGTATTCCTTGTTCCCAGTCTGTAAGCTTTTGGGATCAGTGCTTCAGTTCATGACTGCAGCTTTCAGAAGCTTCCCTTTCCCTCCTGAATTCTAAAGTGCTGTCAACAAAATCTTCAGACAACCTTGATACTCATTTTGTCCCTCCAAGAAAATAAACCATTAAACAACTTAAAGCTGTTTTTAGTTTTCACTCTAAAATAGGATGCAATGTTTCTGTTGGGTTGGCAAAAGTGTCTCTATGATACTATTTTCCTTTGATCTTTCTCACTCTACAACAATATTTTATTGGAACTGATTATCTAAGTGCACCTGTTCTCAATTGAGCCAAATAGACATTCCTTAATAATGCAGTTTGTGTATTATTTTTGTGTACAATACATGTGCATTGCCCAAGCAACATGGCTTTTGCTCTGCTTTTCCATTTTCCACAAGAGATTGTTTTGGCAAATGGAATATAGACCATTTGAAAGAAGGGAACACACTTACAGTTAGCTTTTACTTCACAGTTCCCAGCTTCTGAACTGTGCTTGGGTTTAGCTGTGGTATTTGGGATCAAAAGCCTTTAACTGGGTCTGACTCTGCTTCTCTGTAGCAGCACAGCTCCTCAGCTACCAGCAGCATTCCCATATGACTCTCGTAACACAGCAAAGGGTTCAGCAATAGAGTTCATCTGCTTTACAATTACAGCTGCCTCCCTGGGAGGATGGATGCATCATCTGTGCAACAAATTGCTCTCAAGGTACCATAAAAAGCATCTCCTTTTTCTGTGTGGGAGTTTCACTGAGCAGACAGCTAGGAAATTATCAGAATGTGGGCTCTGCATAGGAAATTAAAAAGTATTTATCTGCAACTGCAAGTCAAAGGAAGCACCTTTATGTAACATTGCCAGCATTTGCCAAAAATAGATTCACTTTCTCGAAGTGTTTGATCTTAGGAAGAAATTGCTGGCATTTTACAGTGGTTTTCCTGAATCTGTAGGGACAAAACCTGTTGCTTGTGTTAAGTCTGCAGAGATGCTTGATCTACAGGGTGTTTTTTCAGGATGATTTCACAATACTCAGAAGGGACAGGGGTTTCTACCCTCATGTTCTCTTCTAAGGAAGTTCTTTGGGCAGTTCTTTTCAGGGCAAAACAAAAGAGCAGCTGCAGAGCTGTCCCAGAGAAGGGGAACAGAACGGCCTGCAGCCACTTGTATATGCAAATTCACCAGCCAGAGCAGTCCCTGATCACAGAGCCCTGGGGGACTGCCTGTGCCCCAGAAACCTGATCAAACAAAATTGCAGGAGGCTGAAGAAAGCCCCTTCAAAGGGCAAAAGGAAAACAGAAAAAGTCTTCCAACACAAACAAAACAACCTGGGAGCTGCTCCAAGTTTTCAGCCCACCAGGCAGAGGAGAGATCTGAGTCAGAGAAATCAATGGGACTGTGCTCAGCTCATGCTGTAATAAAGAATGAGACAGGAAAAAATGGGGGATATTCAAATAAAAGGCAGGCTCAGAGGAACACACATTTCCCTCCTGAAAGGTCATGCCCCAAAAAGCACAGCAAGTATTCCATACAAAATCAGCAATGGGGAAAAAAAAAAAAATGGCAAAAATGCAAAAGGCAGAGGCGTTTCTGTTTCAAAATTCATCATCTATGATAGAATCACACTGATGTATGATGGCAAGATTGCAAAGATGCAAGGATGCAAGGATGCTGGACTCGATGCATACCATCCTGAGCTATGCATATGTGTATGTGTGCATGTGTGTGTATGGATGCATATCCATGCAGTGAGAAGGCATAGGGAATTAAATCTGGCTCTGGATACAGGGCTTAGTTATATGACAGGATTAGATTTTTTTTTTTTTCCAAATGCTGGAAATTTCATGTGTATCCCTAAGGAATGGCAACCGTGGGTCAGTGGGTCCCAGAAGTTCACCCAAGCTGTTTTTATAGACTCAGCAGCGGGGAGAAATGATGCATGTATAACCTGATACATGTAAGGGACACTTCAGTGTGGGTGGAACAATGTTCCACATAGGTTGTTTTGCATCCTTAGATGTGAATGCCTTTTAGCACAGTAATCAGTTTGCACTCTGCTTCCTTAGCAGAGTGACTTCTCTCACAAAGGCAAGATAAGGGTAGTGATTTCTAATCTTTTTCCCATAGGGCTACAGGAGCAAGAACACTCTTATTCCCAAAGGTATTTTAGCCTGACTCTTACCCGAGTAAAGAGACAAGGGACTGAACCTCTGAAGGAAGAGCAAGGATCTGACCCATGGTTATGTTTTCCTGCAATATATTTTGTTGTATAAAGGAAGAGCATTTCTGTCCCTGTGCTCTCAAAGTCAGTGGCGAGCCCTGGCCAGTCTTTTCATGGAAAAGTACCACCAAGGTGAGGTTGCAGTCCTGGGCAGGCATGAGTAATGCATCTCACAGGGAGGAGGATTCAATATGGACTTTCTGCTCAGCCTTTCCTCTTTGGTACTTTTGGAGACTTTCAAGCTGTGTGTTATTGCTGTAATGAGTTCCTTGATCGAAGTCTACACTCTGCATATGAAATGCAGGTACCTCATTCAGATTCTGACTTCATCTTTGGCAGATAGCAAAAAAATGGTATGTTGATCAATTTTTTAAACCAAATCTACCAGCCCAAGAAACTGCTCAAGAAGCTTCTGAAGCTTAACTTCTCTGACACATATACCTCCCCCTGACTTCATGCAGGACTATAAATGCTGAAGCAGTGAGAAATCCTGCTCTCAGAAGGGTCTGAATCAATAAACCCCCAGCAGGCTTGAAAGCTTTGCAGGAGGCTAGTTCTCACCATTGTTTCACCTCACTATTTGAGGGCTTGATTTTGTTTTTTCCTCTTCCTCATCAGCTGTACTCACAGAGAGACAAATATATTGTAGATGGTGTTGGTTCATATCCCTCAGGAAAAATTAGAGAGGTGAGTGATTTTAGCATTTCCCATTGCCAGGTTAAGGAACAGAAAATAGAAACAGAACTCAAGGAATTGACATAAGACAAGATGACCAGTGGGAAGGACTTGAAAGATTTCTGTAATCAAGCTTATTGTTCTAGTTCCCACCCTACAGAGAAATAGCTTTTTAGTAAATATCAGACCTTTCTTTACCTTGATTTACAGTATCTGGGAGAAAATAGGCAGGAACATACTAGCACACTGAAGCAGAAAAGCAAATCCTGCACCTTGCTTACAGCCATGACAGTGGTATTGCCAGTTTTGATAGGGAAAATCTTGAATCCAGTTTCAATATATCAAGCACAGGTGGGGCATCAACAAGTCTGTGGTTTGCTTTTGTCCTGGGATTTGGGTTGTGTTAATGTTGCATATAGATCCTTTGGAGCTGGGGTAAATCCCAGAAGTATGAATCTGGGTCTCAGCTCCTTCAGAGGTCATAGCTGCTTTGGCTGGGTATTTTGGGTTAGGTCCATTATGGATTATCACTCTGAGCTCTGATATTCTTTCTCAGTGTGGAATTAACAGGATCCACATGGTGGATTTGGAATCTAACATTCAGATGTGGAGAGCCCTGGGCACTAAGCCCCTGGTCTTTAACAGGAGCTGTGTATATGCTGAGGCTCAGGCTAGTGGGTCCCGTGTGTTGGTCAGGCATGAGAAAGTGTCTCACCCTGTTTCAGGCAGTGGAAAAGGGTTACATCCTCAAGATACACTCATTTTCAAGTGTTTCAATAAGAAGAATCAAATACTTGAAGCAAGAGAGATGTATGGGAAATATTTAAAAGGATTTCAAAAGGCCTCCCTGTCCTAATATGTTTTACAGCATGAAAGGGATTGGAAAGAATGTATCTCTTTTAGACAAATATCTCTTATTTCTTTTGTCAAGCATTTTCTTTTGTAAGGGTTCTCTGCCCAGCCCAGACAGAAGCAGGTATCTCAGATTGCATGCTTTTTCTATCACCAGCTGTCTGCACACCTGACCTATTGTTGTTCCTGGTGAATCTGTGCAGAGACTCTGCTGAAAGGAGCACTGCCTCTTGACACTAAGATTCTGGTTTTTGACCTCCAGAAAAGGATTTTTAGTGTGAATTTTGGGAGTGAATTTTGGGAGTGAATTTTGCCTGAGGCAGGCTCCTCTACTGTAAAATCCTCCCCTTGCAAGACTGTGGGGGCCTGAAGGGAGATGAAGGAGGCCAGGTTCCCCTTCACAAAGGACTGGGGAGGGAGGACAGAACCCCAGTGACCCAGGGGAAATGACTTTGGTTTTGTCAGGTTCCCTTAGAGATCTACAGGCTCTGGGGCTTTATCTGCAGGGTGGCCAACATCTGACAAAACAGTCTGCTGGAAGCCTCACAGCCTTTCCTGATGCTTGCCCAGATTTCCCCACACAGGGACTGGATCTGACACGGCTGGTGTGAGCATTTTGACTTTAAAATGGACCATGCCATAAATACCATCAAAGGGGGAAGTGCTGCAGATCAGACCCACCTGCCTCACTCTATTCTTGTGCCTGAATCTGTTGGGATGCCAGTTGCTTTACTTTTAAGTTTATTCTCTTTTACTCCTTCTATTAATCCAGTGTATCAAGCACACTTGTACATAAAGGGAAATCTGCAGCACATTAGATTATAAAGTTGTCTCTTCTGAAGTTCGTTTGCAGTTCTGCAAGCCATCCTTTAGAGTCGCTGTATAGATAATATAAAGCCACGAGAGGGAGTGAGAGCACTGAATAAGGCAGTTTAGGATATAAGAAAGGAGTTACACCTTTGGATAAGCACAGTCAGCTTTAGAGTGGTAGAAACGCATAAAACATAAAGAGCTAGAAGAACGGGGTGGAGGGTGGGGGTGCTGTCTCAGAAGGTATGGGGTTGTATTAGAGGGTAGAAAACCAAAAGATAGTTTAAAGCCATTTTGAGACTGTTTAGGTGTTTGGGTTTTTTTTTTTTCAATTATTTATCTCCTTTTTATAGAGAACACTGGCTAAGGTGTTAAGCTGCCAAATGGCATAAAGATGCAGCTTTTACAAGTACTTTTGTACTGCCCTTCTAGGAGAAAAGGGAAATTTTAAATAAGGTGATTAATATGATCTTCAATTGCGCAGAATTTAAACACAATGCTCTATCTTTAAAACAGCACTGCTAAAGCAAGGTTTGTCTTTTCTGTCACTGCTCTCTTTTGTGGCTGTGAGCAAATCACCCAAACCTAGCTCCTCAGGGACAATTAGGCGACCAATACTCAGAAAAACTGCAGGACTGAAGTACCTAAACAATGCTGTAGTCCTATTTCCCCTATGCCCCATCTGCTCTTTATGTCTGAATTGTAACTTCTTCCCCTCACAGAGAAACTGAACATGCTCAGTACACTAGAGTGTAAGAGGATCATATGTTGCAGGTAGCTGGAGCTCAGCAGCTTTGATTCTTAGGAAGCATAAAATAACTGGATCTTTTCTTTTTTTTAATGATGCTGGATTTTGTTCAAGTGCATCCTGGGCTGGTTTTCCATGCAGGTATGCAGAAGACATGCTGCTGAGGCTAGAAGCCAGGTATTCTGATTAAAAAGCCAAGATCCCCAGAGCTCTGCAGTGAGGCACACACTGCATTGGTCCAGCTTCTTATTACAGACCTGTCTTTTGTGTCTCCTGAGTTTTATCAGTTTGCTTTATTGTAATGGCTTTGTTCAGGCTGCAATAATTAAGGGTGTGTCAGATTTTCCATCATATGATCTTATTTTTCAATGAGCTATAAAATTCTCTCTTGGCTGCAACTTGACATATGTAGTTGAGAACCTGCTGTTTTTAAAGCATTTTTGAATGCCTTGAAGCATTCTTTGAACCAAATTGGGTCATTAAGAAAAAGGGGACTGCACTCTGTAATATGCTGGTTCTAAAAACCTCTTTCAAGTCAGTAGGAATTCCTCTCACTCCTTCTCCTGATATCTTTCAGGCCACAAATAATGGCAGGAGTCATATGAATTACTGGTGTTAAAGATATTACAAAAATTCATTGTGGAGGTAATGTGTTAGCTCCACAGCTATGGTTGTATTGAGTTTTGGTTTCAAAGCAGGGGAATATTTATTGCTGAAAAATTAATTGTGGTGCCTCAAAAATCACTTGTACTCTGCAAGTCCATGCCTCTTCTAAACAGTATAAGTAGTGGCATTTATGGTGAAAGCTGCCTGAAACGTGTCCTTTTAAGACCCCATTTTTAGTTACTCATAACTTTCAGAGTTGAAATAACCCCTGCAGCATGCTTACCCTGGTGTGAATGCTTTTGGAAAAGTGCAAGCAAAACATTCAGGAAAACCACTGTGAAAATGGTGCACTGATTCCGCAGTGTGGAGTGGAGGAAAACACGAGCTGCTTCACCCATTTTAGAAAGTTTCAGCCACCATCTTTTGAAAGACTGAAACATTTCCACGGTTTGCACTGTGTTTGAAACCTGAGTTCTGGGCCCACTCCTGACTAGGTGGCAGGAACACATAGCATTCACCAGAAAGTAAGCTATCAATGTCTGACCAGGTCACAAGCTTCTGCAGCTTTTCAGTTCACTGCAGCTCAGAGGAGGTTTGTTAAGGAGACCTGATGCTCCCATTGGTGAGCTTGGTCTGAGGGGGCTGAGCAGGGCTCTCCCCACAGCCTCATCACCTGCATCCAGCATTGGGCATTGGGCATAATGGCACAGGGTTGCATCCTCCAGCTCTCCCAGCTTGCTTCTGGGGCTACTGGGCAGTTAGAAGTAGAGGATAAAAAAAGGATAAAAAAATTGGGATGGACCAAAAGCAAGGAGCTACACACTCAAACGTGCACAACAGAGGACCACTCTCTGTGTGGAGTCAAGGGGTAGGGGTCGTTGTCATTTGAATCTCAAACTGCTGGTGAATGAGATGGGACTCACCAGATTTAGTCTGACAAAATGTTTTCTTTTTATATCCCCACCTCACACATTGTGTGGGATAGATGGGATTTAGGAAATGGATCAAAGGCTAGTTAAAAAGGACCTTTGCCTCACCATAAAAATGGAAAGCAGTGAAGAGTTTGAAGCTATGATGCTATGAAACTGCATGCAATGTTAAAACAGAGAGTGATACCCAGTCCTGCCCTCTGACTGTGAAGCCCTATGAAGTCCTCAACAGGGAATAACAACTTTCTCCCCGACCCCCGTAAAGGAACAGTCTGACAGCAGATCCAATGTGGGGATGATTTTTTTAAGTAGATATCAAATTCAAAGCACTTTGCCTGGACAACATCTTAGTCCCCAGCGCTGCTCCTTGGGAAGCCATCTCCTTCCTGCAACACACAGCTTGTCCCCTGCCAGTCGCCTCCATTCTTCCCTTTGCACAGGTAGATGTGCCAAAGCTGCAGCAGGCTCAGCTGAACCCCAGGGCTCTTGCAGGATCAGGCCACACTACATCCCTGGGAAAGTGCCATAAATCACCTGTCTTACCACAGGAAGTAACTACAAGTGTGTGTTCTTCACTGTAGTGCCTACCAGGGGACATGCGGTGTCTGGTCTGCAAGGGAATTATGCTTGGAGTAAATAAAGTGGCCTACAGAAAATAAAGTGCCATGAAACATTGGCTGAAAAATATGGGACTGGGCATTTCAAATCAGTATTTAACAAATGAAGAGGAGGTTTTGGTGTGAATATTTGTGCCTTTTACCTCATCCATAGCAGAAGGGTGAGAGCTATTCATTTCGTTAAGACTGATCTCAGAGCAAACACATTTGGGAAGCATTTGCATAATACCCCGATGGAGCTGTAGACAAAATTTGTCATAAAATGACTAATTTGTTTCCCACAACTGAAGCTTTCTGCAGGGATAGTCCACTGAAGTTTTATTTTTTTTTTTTTAAAGGCAATAAAAGTAAAGCTTTTTCAATATTTTTCAGCACAAACTGGAAAAAATGAAATAAGGTTTTAATTTGTTCTGAAATAGCAACTTGGCTTTACCCACGGTTTTTTTTACCCAGAATTCTTTAAATACGGTTTTGGTTCAGTTTGGGTGGAAACAGTTTGAAATGTTATGAGCTTTGCCTAATTGGAAAAAAACCCACCCAAACACAAAACCTTAAAAAAGCAAAACCCAAATAATTCTCTAAGAGATCTATTATTCTGAGAAAGATCTAGGAGCTCATTTTGTCAATGGCTGCCTTCAAATCACTTCAGTGGTGCTAGAATTTTGATCTTAGAAACACATCCATAACATCAAAATGTGTGAGGTCTTTAATAACAGCATTTCTGCTTTCAGATTTGCATAAATCCAGGAAAGAGTGTAGCATTAGAGCTCAGTGTCAAAGATTAACAAGGTACCATGTTTAAGCATAGTGTGATTACTGCTGACCAAAGAAGATAAAGGAATATATGTGAATAAATCAAAGGAATATAAATATTAATAGTTATAAAAATAATAGTAAGGCATAAATCTGACAGCTGCTGAGGAATGAGGATCTTTGATTCTGCTTGAGATGAAAATCAGGATTAAGTCAAATAAATTAAAATGGTATAGATGACAAGGCCATCAGACCCAGTTTTTTTCCAGACAGACAAGAAGCAGCTTGTAGCAGGTTTCATTTCAGCCAATACTTAAAAATGGTGCAACAAAATTGAGTAAATTCATATATGAAACATAAATGTGAATCTCGGCAGCAATGAAAACAGTTCAGAATGGACAGCAGTTCGGACAGGGTGAACATCTTCAGCTGTCTTGCTCTGGCATATGTTGTTATTTTATTCAAAAGAATATACATGGTTTGAAATCATTGTCTTTCACTGAAGACAGATCAGGCGAAACTCCTTAAAAAAATATTTCATACATTTTCTAAATGCTTTACTGCTGCCAGGGTCGTCAAGGCTGCATTATCTAGAGTGCAATCAAATGTCATGTTAGAAAAGCACTAAAGCCTTTTTAATTAAAAACGTCATAAAGGCTTAAGTAAAATTATAACTGCTGGTTACTGTAATCTTCTCAGAAGGGCACTCGTGTGTGTATGTGTGCCTGTGCCTGTGCAAGCAGGGGTATGTGTGTGTGCTGTAGTGCAGTAGAAAATGAACCCTGTACAAACAGTGGAGCACAATGTCTGCAAGGGTTCATCTGGACTTGCAGCTGTGCATATGCTCCAGCCAGACCCTTAACCCTTTCTCACTCCCTGGGTGCTGTGGTTGACAGAGGAAAGAGAAGAGGTGGCACTCTGAAGTCAGTGGAGTTCCTGATGTTTGTGACAGCTGAAATCTGAGGCAGGACATCTCAAGGCAGGGTCAGAGGAAGCAGCTGTCCTGGGACAGACTATTCCACCTTATATACTCCCCATCTCCAGCCCCTGCACAGGAGTATATGGGACAGTTACTACTTCAAGCAGTACTGCTTCCACCCAGATAAAACTGCTGACCCTCTTCCCATCCCAGCAGTAGCTGAAAAGGAAAGCATTTCCATCTATAGCTCTCTGCTGCTTTTCCTTTCTGCCATGCTTCTTCCTTCAACACCCTCTTACCTAAGCTCCCTTCATTAAAATTTTTTGCCTCCTTTAGCCATCTTGTTCCATTTTCTACTTCCTCCCCTCCCCCAGCCCCAACACAAGACTCTGCTACCAACAGTAAAACTGAATTTTGCCTTGAAAAACTGCATTAAGTTATGAACACCCTGCTGTGATATTCAGAATTCCCACTTTACACATGCTTAACTATTATATTAACCAGCAACACTATGTAGCGTCCAAAACTAACCATTGACATGGACCACTGACAATGCCTGACAATTCAGGCATAGTACAACAATGGAGATTTATTTGTTACGGGTCAAACTGTGGCTTTGCTGTGAGACCCATGCAAAAGGCTTCATATTGTTACATTGCCCCAGCAGCAAACTGCAAGGCAAGCTGAGTCACCAAGGGCCCTGCTCTAGCAGCCACTCACAGTATAATTTTCTATGGGGTATTTTAGTCTTGCTGTTCTTCTGTGTGGCTCTGGAAGTTGCACCACAACTTGTCCCCAGGGAAGTTGGGGTGTATTTTGAGAAACAAATTTCTGGTGTGGCCTGTCTTTTTGTTACAAATTCACTGAAACACACACTTTGATGTGCCAGTATGCAGCTAACCACACAGAGCCTGGCACTCTCTGGTGTGTGTGTATTCTGGAAGCAGTGAGAAGGAAAAAGTGCATCTTCTCATCCTTCTGCTCTTGCACTTACTTCTATAACCTTTTACTTTTCTCATTTAAGAAATGTTGGTCAGGTTGACCATCCTGGTGCCTCACTGGCATGCTCCCCGCAGTGCATTCTTTGGCTGCATTGTCAGATGTTCAATGTAAAAGATTCAATAAGTAAGTAAATAAATAAAAATGGTCTTTTCCCAACTGTACATTCTGCTGCTCCATCAGAAAAACAACTGATGACCAAAATGAGTGAATGAGACAGATTTCATTTACTACTGTGAGGCAAATAATGTTTCTTAAGCAGCAGTAGCTTCCCTTCTAGAGTCCACCAGCTCTTGTTGTGCCACTGAAGTAATTTTAAATAATTTTAATTTGTTAAGGTGAGAATATAATGGACATAAAAACTCCTTGGCACTTATGTTAGGATTCTTCACCCATTACAGGTCCATTTCTTTGCAATTCATGAATTTAAAATTACGAACTCCTCACACTAAACACTTGCAATGAAGCTCTTGCTTCATTTTTTCTTGTCTTATGAAGGTAAGCACAAGACACCATCGTGCTTGGGTTCAATTAATGGACTAGCAACATTTGAATAGCTCTTACGGAGCAGTATAGTACTAAGATTTGTAGTCAAACTAGGAAAATTGTGTGTGCTGTAATCAGCAGAAGATTTGGCAGTGTTTCTTCAGGAGGAACTTTGCATAAGAAAATCTGTGATATCCCAGCTGATTCAGCCCAGCTTGAAGAGCACACGTGCAAATGTTGGAGGAACTGAGGCAGAGATTGCATCCAAATGTCTGTAGCCTGTATTGGTTCAAAAAAACAGTCACAGTTTAGGAACATTTATAAAGCCCCTGAGTTTTGGATTGAAAATGTCAAGTATTGGTTTCCACAGTGGTAAATGGTGACTGATAACATATGGAAGGTGGTGTTTGTACAGCTTCTTGAGTCATCTGTTCTTGTCCTGGGAACAGAGATAACTCTACCAGTTCATTAAACATTCTCATGACTGTGTTAACAATTGAATAGTATAAGTGACCCAGCACCAGTGCTCAGCTGAACATGCAGATGTTGCTGAGATCTGTAGCTTATTCTGGAACAACAGTCTTTGCTAGAGGTGAATTTAGCATTTTGGGACAAAAAGGCTCTGCCATTTAAACTAAGAATGTGCTTTGGGTTGTCTCAAGTGATACAAATTACCTAATTTAAAATCCAGATTTATAAATCTCACCTCACTGTCAGGTCTTTCAACTAATGAAAACATCCTTGAATTTTACAGGAAGCAGAGGGGAACTAGAATTAAAAGCTGTATTTTTTTTCTGAACATGATTAAATTGAAACATCTATGCAGTCTCTGTCATCAGAGATACATGACCACTTCCTAGTCACTGAAGTACTGAGACCGAGCCCAGTTCCAGAGACTGAAAGCGAATGTCTGATGTAGATTCAGTTACCTAATTAAAGAATTATTTAAAGGAATTAGCGATACTTAAAGTCTTCATCTTAATAAATGAAGATAATTTCTGCTTTCTTCCCCAGTGGGATCACTGCCCATGTTGCACTGTTTCATTACAGTAAACCATCACAGAATCATAAATAAAACAACAAACCTTCAGCATATGGAAAACACTTCTCAGTTTGACAAGACTGAAACAACTTCACTGCTGCAGGTAGTTGCCCCCCAGAGACAAAGACATCCTCAGGCTGCTTTGGCTGATGTGTTCAGGCGTTTCTACGCCTCTGCTGGCGGATTGGCTTCCTCACTTGCCAGCTGTCTTCCTGGAAATCTCATGGCAGCAAGTGAAGCTTGCATGCTGGTTGTAGACTAGACATATCCTGAGCACCTGAATCATTTCCAAACAGTTTACCCAGACCTTGGATTTTTCTGATGGTGGCTGATCTGATGCAGACACCTACCTTGGCACAGTCTCTGTGCATATTTTAAAAGCCTTTTCTGGGGAAAGATTGGGTTTTGCTGTACAAAGATTTTAGAGAAGCTGGCTCAGCAGAATCATACAGTAGTAAATACAAGGGTGACACTTGGTACCTGTTGCTGAAATGGAGGCACAAACATATTACAAAGGCTGGCTGAGAGATGGAGACAAGTTGGGTGCATTATAGTGATAAATTGTTTCCCTGTTATGCCTAGGAGACAGAATTGATGAACATGCGGCATAATGGCATAAGGTCACTTTTGTATTTCCAACGTAGTAGAAATCTGTGAACCTAACAAATATTCTTAATTGATTATACTAGTGCTGGTCAACATTAAAATGACCAATGCTCAATGTTAAAGTATAAAAATTAAAGCCAGACGGAATGCCTTTTATCTCAGTTAGTGGTGGCTTTTATACAGGGCCTGATTTCATATTATGACAATGGCACTTTGTACCAGCTTAAAACTTTCTTGTCATAGATAACTCAGAATGACTTTCTAGGCATTATATGTACTAAAAATACATAGCTGATTAGAAACTGGTACTGCAGGGAGCTTGCAGGCAAACGCAACAGACATTTTATAAGAAGAACCTGTAACTTTGAAGTTTGCCTATGCTGGAAGAGTGAAATGCCCCTTCCTTCCTACATGAAGCAAGTATCAACATCCAAGGCTATGAGGTGGGTAGGACTGCATTTGACTGCCTGTAACTTCACACCAAATGGTTCACATACAATGCACACTGAATCACAATGTAGCATTGGATTATTTGTTAATGTGAGACTCAGAATACACTGTATCATCATTACTTTCTCTTCTGTGTCATTACAGAATATTAATAATATTCCTTTTTATATGATAATTCAGCACAGAGCATGGATGATTTTTTGTATAAGTAATTATGTGTTTAAAGGTTGCCTTCCAGTTGCATGATTAGACTACAATCAATATTGCTATCTATACTTAATCAATATCCCAGATACTGCCTGATTGCTGAACAAATACCTGTGGTGCCCAGAGTAAAAAACAATGTAATTGCCTCTCTGCTTGGTGCTGACTCATCAGCCAAAATATATTATGACTTCTGTACTGTAACTCACCTCTGTGCTTCACACTACTAATCAAAAAGATCTGGTTCTTCATATGCCTTCCGAATGAAATAATGATGCTTCTTTCTCCCTCTCCCCTCTCACATGTTCCAATGCAATATCAGCGAGGCAGAAATATTTAACATATTTCCTGCGCCAGGCTGTAATTTTAATTTTAGTGCAGCATGCACAGCACTAGACAGGTGTTTTGAAATGTAAATAAAAAGCAGTGTAGTGTGGGACACAGTACACAAACTGCTGCAGAAGGCTCCAGCACAATGAGAAGTGCAACATCTACCTGTTTAATAGGGCGGCAGGCCTGTGTAATGAGCAAAACCCGCTCATTTAAAATCTTTACTACAGCTCTCCAACTAAAATATGAAACACATTCCTAGAAGGCAGGAGGTGAAACAGCAGAGCTCCAGCATAATGTGGAGGGTAGTGCATA
This sequence comes from Agapornis roseicollis, assembly GCA_002631895.1. Lineage (NCBI taxonomy): Eukaryota > Metazoa > Chordata > Aves > Psittaciformes > Psittacidae > Agapornis > Agapornis roseicollis. Next base: position 95,579 of record NDXB01009958.1, read on the forward strand.
GCAGCTCAGTAAAACCCTCTCTGTAATGCAGAAAGGGTATGACAGGCCTCTTAAGCAAGGCAGGAGCCAGCAAATAGCAGTGGGCAGTGTTTGTTCTAACAGGCATGATGCTGAGCAGCCAAAAAAGCCATGCATGTGTCTGAAATGCATGTGGTCTGAGCAGGTTCCTAAGTTACCCATTTCCAACATTATGTGCCTGTGGTTAAAGGATTAGCCAGTGGTAATCCAGTTCTGGAGGAGATTAGCTCTCAAAAATAAGGGAAAGCTTCTGCAGTGGACACATTTTTGGCTCTTCTGCCTCTGGTGGAGTGTTAGGGTGGGTGGGGGAGGGGAAAGGAAGAATAACCCCCATCCTCTGTTTATCTCCCCACTAGAGGCCTCTACACAACTGTCAAAAAAACCCTTTTATTGTCACCATATTTTTAGGCCACTTAAGATGACAAAGTGCAGGAACCAGTTAGGCAGCCTTCTATGGAAGGCAAAGCCCCATGCAGACAGAGCTCCAGGCACAAAACTGCCCCTTAGGTAATGAGGATTTCCACCACTGTCTGATAGCTACCCTAGAATTAGCAATATAGTTATGTTTAAAGCTTGATCATGACTTCACATCAGATGGGTTTATGCAACATGAGCCCACTGCCTTTAGTGGTGCTATTTTAGTTGATATTGGTGCTAGCAAGGTGAAAGCAAAGAGAAAAGCAAGGAGGTACCATGTTATAACAAATAATGCAAACAGCATATTCAATTTCTTTGTATATTGTTATCCTGCTTTCAGAAGCTGCTTTTCAGTGCTTCAGCCTTTTCAGGCAGAAGCATCGTTGATGCTAATGCATCAACATTGATGTCTATCCCACAGACCATAGCAGGTTTCCAATTCCCTCAAGAGGAAGACTTCAGGGGTTGGCTAATGTCGCCAGAAACCCTCAATGGAATTACAGCTGCAATTGTGAAGGTCTGGAGTATTTCACTTGCTGCAGTATGGGGTAGGAATACTCTGCAATGCACAGTCTTATTGAATTGTCCTGAGCAGTGTGGAGAGATTAGGGAGAGGCTATGTCTTTTCCCCTCTCTGTCACTGTAGGGTTCTCCTTGGGTTTTCTAGCCCAAGTGAATTAGGGGATCTGCACCCCACCAGCCTGCATCCTGGGCAAGGTGTGGTTTGATTGTGAAGGTCTGGCTTCCAGAAACTACAGAGAGTTATGTTTAGAGGAACTTTGTTCTAGGAATGGGGGTTGAATTCATTGTATTGCCTTGGATGTTGGGTTTAACCCTGTATGTGCCCACGTTTATATTGTCCATATATTGCAAATATATTTTAAGACTTCTTGCAGCTGAGATTGCTTTTTGCCTGTTTTAGCCTCTTGCTCTCTGTGAATGAACTTTTCTCTCCCCATCTCATAACATGAACTTTCTGTGCACTACTGTTCAGATAGCTAAAAACTTTACTGCATGAAGTCACAAGCACCCTTCTCCTGCTTTTTTCTCCTTGGAGGCTAGAAAACTTATTTCATGTGAAAACAGGACATCTGTGTGTGTACATGTGCTTTGCCTTGTAACAGCTGCAGCTATACCACCTATATCCCCTGCAAAAAACATAAGGAAACAGAAAAATCCCAAACCCAGAAACAAGAAAAAAGAACACCAAGCAAAACAGTGGGCTAAAAACAAAACAAAACAAAACAAAAACAAACAAACAAACAAAAGCATCATTGTTATACACTTTCACTAAAATCAGAATGCAAAAACATATGGGCAGCACTTGGGTTTGTATCTGTGATTCCACTCTCCCCCCTCCAGGAACATGCAGCTTTCTCTTCCTGCTGTAGGCAGAGGGCAGTGATAATATTCTGCTTACGTGTTTCTGAAAATCACCTTCATGTAAACCCTGCCTTCTTCCTCCAGATTCAAAACACACATTCTCCCAAACTTTCTTGGCAATGTTACCTTTTGAGAAACATTGTAATACCTCCTCTGGTCTCCTTCCACCCCTCTAATGCCCCCTGCATTATCCAGTCCCAGATAGACTGGCAGAGATGCTATCACACACACTCTCCTCTTCTTTCACTGTATGTTTTTGCAGAAATTACTCTTCAAGGCTCCTTAAAATATAGATTTTCAGTGCAAACTGAAACCTAATAACACTAATGAACAGAGAGCTTTTATCTTGCTTTTTTGCCAAGTTCAAGTATGGCTCAAACCTTCATAATTACCCCATCATTTTATCTGTGATTGCTTAGTGTGATGATTTCATGAGCTTTGCTGGGGAAGAGGTAATCTAGTCAAGGAACATTTTCAGCCTATCTGGCAGCCTTTCTTTTCAAAAGATGGATTGTTCCTATTGGAGTTTACTCTACTATTTCATCCAACTCATCTTGACATTTTGCTGCTTGCATGGTGAGCTCTTAAGGAAAAAGATGGCTTAGTCTTTGTCCTCTTTATCTCTACCCTCATCTTGTCTGTTGTTAGCCTTGAAAGCAGAAGCAATGGCTATCTATATGCCAGAAGAAAAGACAACTGACTTCCTTCTAGGTTTATCTGGCCTGTTTCAAGCTAATTTAAAGAAGTAGTTTTGGCAGGCCATATAAATGAAGATATAAATGCTCATAACCTGTCTAGGCAGACTTTCAAATGCACCTAGCAGATTTAAAAGCACATATCTAATTGTGCCTAAATTGCTTATGTTCTTTTATAAAATTCCTTATCTTTTGTGCTCTCCTGCAGTGAAACAGAGAAGGTTGCATGGACAAAAGGAGGGAGAGGGATCTAGGACTCTGGGACTGGTGAATTTCTTCTAAGGTTCCATTCAAGGGAAAAGAAAATTAAGTCTTGAAAAAGGAAGGGATCTCTAACAAAGAAAATAAATGTATCTTTAGTCATAAGGCTGGTCCCTCCTGGGCTGTCTGTTATGTTTTATTTTTCCCTGGCAGAATCTTTTTCTTGCAAACAAAGCATAAATTTTGAGGTTAATATGTCTTTTCCAAAGTGATTGTATGCATGCCTTTAATAAAATATACAGAAAATATTATATTCCCATGAGAAGCTTCATCATTTCCCATCTGGAAAACTCTTGCAACTAGCCTTGAGAAGATAGAACTGTTTTCCCATGGATTCTTTTTTTTTTTTTTTGATAACCAAATTATTCCAAAATAAAATGGAAATTTTGAATTTTATGACAAACTGAATCTTCCTATTCAGTTATGTCCCTAAGTTTGGAAACATCGGAACATTTATTGCATTTTGTTTCAAAAATGTCAAGATGTTTCAGTTCAGTAATACTAAAGGATTTCATTTAGACCATGGCAAATCACAGTATAAAATATTAAATACTTAGATATATTATATAGAGAGTAGCATAAATATTTAATCCTTAGGTCAGATGAAAATGCATGAAAACAATAAAGTCAAATCAATTTATTTTTATGCTAGTGAAGATCTTTATGTTATTTTAACAAAACAAAACTGTATTATTAATTTTGTCTTTCTTTTACTGAAAGTGAAAGGAAGTTCCAGCTTTGCCAAAAATGCTATCTTTAATCTTGATTATTACCTGCAGTCATGTCTCTCTGTCTCAGAAGGATATTGCAGAGCTGGTAACAGCACAGAGAAGGTCAAAGAAACTCAAAGATGGAGAGTAGCTGCCACGATCAAATGCAGGTCTGGTGGCTCAAAGAGGTGGATGAGAGGAGATACGGCACCATGATGGCCTAGAAAAAGTGTGTTAGGGTAGATGGTTCATTTCCTCTTTCAGGAGAAAGGACTTGGTGGTGGAGTCAAAACAGACAAGAGAAGCTGTTTTCCTGCTCATGTATATATAAGTGCAAGGCTTCTTGGATGTAGAAGGAACGCAGTTTTAAGGAGCAACTGGGCAAAATACAGGGATCTATGGGCAAACTACATAGAGATCTATGGCTGCTGAACATGGAGGTGCTATCTCTTGTTCAGCAAGACCCTGGGCTGCAAAAGCCAAAGGTCAGGGGAGGTTAGCAAAGTGTCTTTAGCACCTCAAGGACCATCTTGCCCGACCCTCCTTTGGCTAGCTGGATTTCTGAGTAGTCTTCTTAAATGACTTCCTAGAGCCAAATCCTAGAAACATCTGTTGAAATGGCCCTGACCATGAATTTGTAAGAACTGCAAATTCTCCTCACTTGCATCATCCTGAAATGAAATGGTTGCTTGTTTCACCCCATCTCCAAAAGGCTGAGAGACTCCTCATGAACTTGCTCTCCTTCCCCAGTGCCAATGCTACAGAAAGACATTCTGTTACCTGAAATATTGCTTAAAGATGTGATGCAGAGGGCGAGTTGTTCATGCCTTCTCATTTTCAAGATGTTGTCGTCTCTCAAGTAACACAGCAAGCTTGGGATGCACGCTGGAAAATTTGGAGGGAAGCAAAGTGTGTGGTTAGCCAACTAACCACTGGATGACACTGTTGTTCCACACAGCTACAACAGAAAGATTTCATCTGGCAGTGAAAATGTGCCTTGTAAAAGAAAAGTGCAGATGTGGGGGTTTAAGTGTTTAGTGTATTCTGTGTCTTAGTGCAAGGGGCAAATTCATTGCATTTGCCTTTGTGTATGTCCTCACAATTAAATGCTGGCTTTCATTCCTTGGCATTTAGGTTAAACAGCCTGATTCAATCTGGGTTTAGCCACTACTGCCTGCGTTCTCCAGATCCATAGCAATGAAGAAAATAGTAACTTCATATGTCACACAGGGCAGCTTTACTTACAACATCACTAAGAAGATTAAAAATAAATTGAAGCATATGTCACTTCAAAGGGGGCAAAAAAAGGACATCTGCATTATTTGATGCATTAATGAGAAAGTTCTGCTGAGTCTTGATTTGAACTGTATGGGAAATGATGTGATTGGTAAGCTTGCAAGTTAAATGTATTTCAAACGAAATTGTTTCTGAAATTTGTGTTTAAGCTAGGTTAAGGGATGCTTGTGTTTTATACTTCGCCTTCTGACATCTTGTTCGTAAATTGAGCTTTACCCTTTTAACTTGAGGAGTTTACAATAAAAAAAAAAATCAAAGCAATTTAGCTACAAATATCTAAGGCTGCATTTCAGTAGAATAAGCAAGAACAGCTCTCCTGCCTGAGGCAAATCTTATCATCCATGACCATCTGTACAAGCTAACTACCTCCGGCACTGCATGATTCTGTAGACATTGGGCTATGGACTAGAAAACTAACGTCCATCCTTCCTGATTCCCAATCCCAGCTCCAAATACTCCTCCTTGATATCGTCAATTACTTTTAAACAGAAAAGAAGCATCTTTGTTTCTATGTGCATTGAATATACCCAAAAAAGTGGAAGATCAGATAATTTTTACCTTTCCCATCTTTATCATGTGGATGAGAATAAGTAAAGGTCAGTAAAGCATATCTGAATGCTAGAGATGCATGGGCAGAAATGCTCATGAAAAAACCACAAGGAATAATAAGAGTTTCTCCATGCCATCTTGGTGCTTCTGGTTTGTACAGCCAGACGGAGGAAGGTTTCTTTCCTTCTGAAGGAAATACAACTTCCAGGAGGCTAATGTTCTGTGTTTAATGCATTAGCTTTTCCCCTTGGGGCTCAGAAATGCAGCTCAGCCCAAATTGATGAAATATCAGTTAATATGCGAGTCTGACAGCTTGGAAAGGACACAGCTGTGGTGAGCTAGGACAGTCTTGGGGTGATAGAGAAAAATCTAAATATATGAAGGCCAGTATTTGCATATGTGGGTCTTTTAGAGGAAGACATCAATAGCTTATTAATGAAACTAAGTGTAATCAGTCTGTTTGCCAGAGATAATTTCTCTGGTCTTTATCCTATGGAGGAATTTGGCATGGTAAAAAAACCCCTAGGCCTAGAGCATAGTCCACTTATTTTATTATTAGTATGACATTTGTGCTGCATAAAGACTTCAGATATGTCAACTTTTTCAGCATATGTGTATCATGACTTTGTGAAAAATTGGAGTCTGGAAGCTTGCCAGACCTTAAATAAAACGCCTTCCATTTGCTTTACCCTGAAGCCATAGGAATTGCTCCAGCAGAATGGAAGAAGGTCCAGTTTCAAATAATTTCTCACATAGTTACGTTCACAAACATATTTTAAACTCATGTGAAGAAGCCAACAAAAATTTGTCTTTAGGTATAGAATAGCCAATGCAGGTGGCTAAATAACATATGCAATCGGATTTAAAAATGTTTCCAAATGTTGTTCTTAAAAGTGCATTTGGATAAAAGCTATGCACCTACAATAAGCTGACATTGTGGATCTCTGTGGGATCCTAGGCCAAGTCTTCTCACCAGCCCATGAAATGTTGGCAGGAGCATAGACCAGTTATGTGAGTTATACTGGTCCCCTACTTCTGCAGGTTATTAGTGTGGTCATTTGCTGCAGTCACCACATTGTTCATTCAGTGCTTTCAGTGTGACTTGGAATTAAGATTCAATTGTGCTTGGATTCTGGGGCCTCTGGGGAAAACAGTAACTGTGGGGACATCACATCTGTGGGAAGAGTCTGGCACTGAAAGGAGCCTTGCAAGGAACCTGCCGTGCCAGGAGCTGCTGTGCCTATGTATGCCATGGGAGGCAAGGTACAGATAAATATTCCTCACTGATAACCTGATGTGCTCATATATGTCTCTATCAAGTTACGTGTTGGCCCAGAAAACAGCTATATATAACATGTCTTGAAGTTACACCCTGCGGATGGAAGCATTTAGCTCTTTGTAGCTTGAATATGCACTATGGGGACTAAGAGAATCCAGGAAGAGAAAATCCCTTATACCTGGAAACTGCCAGTGTCCCTTTGGAGAGGTGAGAAATTCAGAAATGTGCTCTCTCCTGTCAGTGTTTCACAGGTATTATATGGTGGTATATAATTAATTAATGAAGTATTAAAGAAAATTCAAATGCACTCAGGTTCCAGAGTGGACTTTCCAGAGTTACTTTTTTTTCACAGAGGTTGTGATGAAATGAAACAAGAATAAGTGGGAAAAGAGAGGATGGAATGAGACTTATATAGAGATTTAAATATATTTCTTCTTTCAGGTAGGTGGAGAAAAGCAAGAAAAAGTCTACAGATAAACTTGTAAAAGTTTATAAATACCTAGGTGTTTTAGTTGCTGATTTATGTTTGAAATAACTTACACAGTTAACATTTTTAGATTCAAACATCTTGCTAAACAATTTTTCCCCTGATTTCTCTCATGTTTACAGATACCTTAAAATGACTGGATAGGTTGCCAGCACTAAGGAACCCCGGCTTTTTATAAACTGCCCCAAACAGCTATTAGAAATTGCAAGCAAGATGGTAATGGTGAGATGAAAGAAAAGGAAGCATTTATGGAACAAGCCATTTGATGAGAAGAAAATTAAAACATGAGCCCAAACAATAGGGTTTATAAAGTCAGGCTAATTGTGTTTAACTTTTCTAAAGCCCTAGAGAAGTTAGCAATTATTTGTTATTTGATGAAAAACCTTCTCCAACTGTCTCTGTCTTTCAAAAGTAAATGTTCTGAAGGCGAGGTTTCCATAAAACATCTTCAAACAAAGGGAGTTCTGAGGTCAGAGTTGCTAGAAAACAGAGGCTAGGCCTTCAGGCAATGTAAACGGGTATCCTCTAAAGCCAGCTGAAAGGAGCACAATTTGTACCAGCTGAGGAGCAAACCCACTGTACCCAACCAGAGCTGCAGTCTTTAACAATAATACATTTTTCTTTCTCATCTCCAGGTTTTGTTTCCCTTTAAAAGTTTAAACTTCTGCCTGAAAGCTGAGTATTAGAATATTAATAGAAGGAGAATAGTTGTTTGAGATCAGGTCATGCTTTCAGAACAACCAGTAAGTTTTCAAGAAGTGGTTTTCACTACAATCCTGTAAAAGAAATTTTGGTTTTCCACTGTGTATAGAGAGATACTGAATACAAGGGTTAGGTGACTTTTTCATGGACAGTGAGCAAACCACTGTTAAAATCACTCCGGTCCTCAGGTGACAGTTGGTGTTTGCCTCAGTTGATGAGTCCAAGTAAGACTAAATCGGAAGCCCACACTTTAGAAATGAAAGTTTCCATTTTAATCCCCATCTAAAGAGGCATAAATCATTGTCGTAGATTATATATTCTATTCCATTTGCCATGAAATAGAAGAAATCAGTTTATGCTACAGTACAAAACCACATTTGAGCAATGGGTACATACTTGCACATAATCTTTAAAGCACTCTTTCACTTGTGTCACAAAAGAGACTCAGTGCCAATATTGTGAATTCTCTCACAGTTTTGTTATTTCATGTACCCATTTCATTCTGTACTCAGAAAGGAGAAGAGTTACTTTGTGCTTTTGCTAGATGGTGCCAGAGTACACGCCTGTTCTGCCCAGCTCACAAAACTGGCTGCAGCAAAAAATCTTGCTTTTTATTAAAAAATCCTGTACTAATGTGTAAGTTGTATGGTGCACTGATGACTGAGGATAGGAAAACGCAAAAGCTTAGTTATGTGGAGGAGAGAGATTTGTTTCTGAAGAGAGCTGAGAGAGTGACTAGAACTATTTCTTTATGTTTGAAATCTGGAAGAAAAAAGAAGTACAATATAATTTTGATCCATTATTTAACGATATGAAACTAGCAATCTAACTAAGCAAGTATATGTAAAAAAAATGCAAGCAACATCTATGTATCTATAAATTGATATATATGTAGCACACTACTGTTAAGTAATTTCCACCAGGGACTCATAACTTGACAGGGTTGTTTTGTCTTCTCCCTCTCTCCTTTTTTTTCCCTCCTATTGCCTTTCCACAGGTCTGCAAGCAATTAGCACGGGTGAATAATTGCCAGAATACAGTTTTTTTACTTGCTGTGCACATGCTGCTGCCATAATATTACTGGAAATGTAATAATTTAAACGGTGAAACTAATTGCCTAGAAAGCGACAGCGCTGAATGTGCTCTTTCATGGATGGCTCATTGTTGACAGTCACCCATTAGATATGATATTATGTCACTTATGGTAGCTCTACAAGAGAAACAGCATCATCATTACTGCTCTGCATTATGAAAAGTCATTCCTTGCAGCTGTGAGCGCTGAACCTGTTATTGAAAGGTAAACAGAGTGAACAAAATACGGATCTCAGTTATAAGGTACATTGCTATACTGGCACACATTTGCACTGATGAAGCAGAATGAAACACTTCTTTTTGTTCAAATAAGAATAATGAAAGAGGAAAGCCTGTTCTGAAAATACTGTTCTTCTGGACCAGCACCCTTCTTTGAGGAGTGCTTGGCGCAGTTTGGAAACAGAGTACAAAAGAAGCTTTCATGGGATTGCTGCTTTTTTTTTTTTTTTTTTTTTTTTTTTTTTTTTTTTTTTTTTTTTTTTTTTTTTTTTTTTTTTTTTTTATTTTTTTTTTTTNTTTTTTTTTTTTTTTTTTTTTTTTTTTTTTTTTTTTTTTTTTTTTTTGTTTTTTTTTTTTTTTTTTTTTTTTTTTTTTTTTTTTTTGTACTCTATGAAGGTGCTCCTAAGATTTTCAAAGCAATTGGAGAAAATGCTTTCTTTCTCATGGCCTTGTCAACCTTGGAGGGAGGGGATACAGTTGGAAAGATTAAGTTCTCTTAAACGCAGTAACAAAATCCACAAGCAGGAAGATGACCTCTACATCCTCAGATACTATGTATATGATTTACACAGAGAGATGGATGAAGAGTGAACACAACACACCTTGGAACTGGAGCCTGCATTAAAACAGTTAATGAGCTGCACAAAGGGACACAAAGCAGGCAAGCACTGTGTACAGGGCTAATACATTCTTACTGCATTATAAATATTTGTGTTTATGAAGATTAATGGACTGAAATATTTTAGAATTGAGTCTGTTGTTTATCCATGAGCTGCAAACACCAGAGATAGCTGCAGTGTGAGTTTCCCCACACCGTCCTGTTAATGACCTCAACTCTGACATTGGAAGTCCTCTTGAGGGAAAACGGGAAATTTAGTCCAGATCATTTATGGCTATTTCCTGTGTAGAGCAGTGCAAGATACTCATGCTGACATTGCAATGTGAACTACTAGGAGCTGTATGATCACAAAGTTTTTAGTGCTTGAAATCTTAGATGCAATAGGAAATGCAAAATTAAAAGCCCAGAAGTTTTCAAACTAAATGCTAACCCTTGCACTAGTACAAGTACTGGTCATCCATAAAGATCTACTAGATAGCTTAACCAAACTGAATTAACATTTGACTGTACCTGTATGTGTAACTCTGCTGCAGTGGTTTGTTTCCTTGTCTTAAACATTCTGTCATGAATTCCTACTAAGGTATAGTTCAAAACAAGATGTATAGTTCATAGAAAGGAAGAGCAATGGGAGAAGCTTAAGTCTAGTCTACTGAAGGGAGATGCCAAAGAGGGAGGTTAGCTATTGATTGTAGTTTGTGATTTGTAGTTTGTCCATAGGGGAAGACTAAATACAAACAAACCCAATCAATACTTTTCATTGCTATCTGAATATGTGTGAAAACCCAGCCTGCCTCAGTCAGAAATTAAACGCATCTACTTTATTCCCTTCATGGCTTATTTTTTTAATTGTGGTAAATATTGTCAGGTATCCTGACTTGGCCAGCAAGCAATAGTTCATTAAATGGTGATAATTTAATTGATTTTCCTCACTAATGCATCTCTTAAGATAGTCTACCATTACAGGAAAGGTTCAGGAGGTGGTTGATCCCCATTAAAACCATGTGATTATGCTCCCAGTTTTGAAGTTTTACAGACTGGCCTCAGCCTGCTGGATTCAGTTGTAGGGTGCCAGCATAAGTCATGCAAACATGAGGAAAGGCTGAGGGAAGTGGGGCTGTTTAGCCTCGAGAAAAGGAAGCTCAGGGGAGACCTTATCACTCTCCACAACTACCTGAAAGGAGTGAGGTGAGGGTTGGTCTCTTCTCCTAAGTACCAAGCAACAAGACAGGAGGTAACAGCCTCAAGCTGCACCAGGGAAAGTTTAGATGGGATAATAGGAAAAATTTCTTCACTGAGAGGGTGCTCAGGCATTGGAACAGGCTGCCCAGGGAAGTGGTGGAATCACCATCCTTGGAAGTGTTCAGAAACTGTGTAGATGAGGTCCTCAGTGACATGGTTTAGTGGTGGCTTTGGCAGTCCTGGGATAATGGTTGAACTTGGTGATCTTAAAGGTCTTTTCCAACTTAACTGCTTGTATGAGTCTGTGATTCTAAAGTGACTTTAATTTTATGATTTACAGTGTGTAAAGAACTAATGAAAAAGACTGTGTATTTGTATGAATAATTTTAATTTAAATACTATCCAAAGTACAAAAATAGTACTATAAGTGCAACTATGCATGAACACATACTTGCAATTTATTTAATAACTTTCAAGACAATTGGTTATTTCAACAGACACAAGTTTTCAAGCTGAGATTCATATATATATATATATAACTTTTGCTTTCTGAGTAAACGTAACCATACACAGAGTACATACAGACATGTGTCTGGTAATGGTGGCTAATGCTGTCTTGGTGTGCAGAGGGGATAGGGCACAGTTGCAGAGATATATCTATTGCAGCCTTCCTGTGTAGTCTCCCTAAACAGGTTTATTTTTTTTCCTGTTATTGCTATAAAGACTGATCTTGGTACATCTTGATTTACCTGATCTTATTTGACATGATGGGGGTAAACCACATTACCTGCAGATAAGTAGCATATGCATTCAACTCTTGAAATGTCAAAGCAGGAAACACATTCTGTAAAGAAGCAGTTCCTTGGTTTCCTCCTTCTCGCTTTAGAAGATATGTGATAGTTACAAAGATCATTGCATCAATAACAGATGGGTTTTCTGTCAGGACCAATAAATGGACACAAAGAAATCATTAATCTAGCAATTAGTTTTAGGGTGTGGTTAAATAAATTGGTAAAAATAGTATATTATATAACTTAATAAATTCAGACAAAACCCCAAATATTTCCTTATCAAGTCTTTTAGCTGTGAGCTTGATCAAGTGAAATGGTGAATGTTTTGGAGGGACTGCAATGAGGGTTGATCAGGCCAGGGAAAAAGATTTATTTTTTTAAATTATTTCAATAATTAGGGAATGTTTTTAAACTATTCCTGACTCGATATATAAATGCCTAAAAAAAAAAAATAAAAATATTTTCCTCCTCTTGACACAAACCATTCTTCCTGGCTCTGAAACACTAATTATTTATAGAGCAAGAGAAAGGAAGAGGCAGAAGAAAGGGAATGAGGGGAGAAAAGAAATAAGGAATGAAAATCATCAGTGAATATTTCTTTGGGAAGGTCTGGTAGGAGATTTTAATGTTTACTTCTAGCTCCTTTTTTTCCTGAATAAGAGGGTGAGTTTATTAGACACATGCTTGGATCTCTGAAAAAATCGTGGTTTATTGTTAACTTAGAACAGGTTTTCAGTTCTTTAATATTTACACATGTAGTAAATAACATACCCTCCTATTTCAGTGCCACAAAATTGTTCTGCACTATGGTTTTTACAATACCAGATTTCCTAACCTCTTCAATAAAGTGTGGCCTTTTGTATAAAAAGAAGAATCCCATGGTATTTAAAATATCTTTCTTCTGACCTTTCTTAAGGGTACATCCGATTTGCAGCCTGTATAATGTGTTAGCAGCAGGCAGGACTACATCTTGAAAATCATTCAGAATTGATAACGTGTCCCTGTGCACATGATCCTCATACACAATTCCTCTTTTCAAAGGAAGCTGTTAGGAATCCAAGTTTGCCATTTTAAAATTGACAATAGTGGTGCTGTTTGGGCTTTTTATTTTGTTCTTGGGCTTTTTAAAGGTTTCAGTGCTCAGAGTATTTGTAAAATAACAAATTAAGAATATAATACTGCCATGGGCTACACGGAACAATGCAGGGGCCAATGCTGCCAAAGCATGAAAGATTCCCTAATCTGTATATCTGAGCCTACTGCCTCTGTGACCATATCTGATAGGCAATATACACTGCCTCCCCTTTTCCTTTCTTTTTTAAAGAATTTCAATACTCTCTTAAGCTTTCATATGAAAAAACTCAGAAGCAGGGTATGTATCAAGATGAAAGGATACAATTGAAAAAAGGCACCTTTCCATTTTTATTGCTAGCATTTCTTTCTTCCTTTGTAAACTTTCTCTGTCACAGGCAGTTATGTGAATATACTGGCAGTCCAGTTCTTTTCAACAGCATTCATTTGAACTGATCCATGATAGATTTATGTGGTCGTAGAATCTTCATGCTGAATTTATTCTTTATATTTCTATAAATTAATGCCATTGCTATCAGAGACAGGTTCCTGACAATAGGCTTCCCTGTTCAGAACCAGCGTTTAATGTTTTGTGTGTACTAGTGAATTCCCCATAAAAGAACTCCACTCTATACAATATAAAGGCTCAAGCCAATACTGTGTTTTCTTCTTTAAAAAAATCACTAGAAGGAACAATCCATGATAGAAAAATGACTAGCTTGACAGCACATAAGATTGTTTTATGAAAACATTTTAGCACTGATAACCACATCTTAGATGCAATCCACAGCTGATGGCAAGCCATCCTTGTATCTGTTCCCACTGCATGTAATTAGCTTCTAACACATATCCACATCACGCATTTTAAATCTTCCTTTCATCTTTTTACTGGAGTACTGATGTCTTCAACAACAGATTCTTAAGCAAGCATTTTATGACAGATGCTCTACATAGTCATTTTATATCTGTGGCATCAATAAGGCAATAAAACTTAATTGGTTACTTCAGCACGAAGAAGCTTATTTCTGACACCTCGGGCTGCAAACTGACAGGCAGGTTCACTGAGGCGAAGTGGAGGGAAGAGAGGGTCACGGGCAATATTGCTTTATAAATTATGTCTTAGGTTTTTGGCTTGGTAATCACTTTGATGCTAGATGAGTCTTGACCCACATTGGTGGTGCTGGTGTGTCTGTGATGTGCCCAGCCAGACCAGCACAGCTGAGCAGAGTTGGATCAGAGGTTCAGAGATTTAGGTTCTGGTTATCTTTGGCCAGTCATAGAGTCTCAGCACATTAAAAAACTTGTTAATTTAGACAAGTCAGCAGGAATTCTGTCCTAAAGTACAATAACCTGTAGGTGATGGTAAGCTGCAGATTAATTTCATGGTTGATCCTGAGTCCCCAAACCCCTTGATTCTGATTTTTGTTTAAGCTAAGAACCTTCTGCAACTCTTAAAAAGGGCCTGTGTTCCTCCACAAGATGCTCGTGTTGATACGGAGGAGCAGTCCTGGCTGTTAAAACAAAAAGAAGAAAGATGGTTACATGCAAAAATAACATTTAGAGGCATGTTCTGAACTCCTCCAGATCACAGAATGCAGCATTGCTGTTTATACTTCTGCAACACTTGAAAAAGCTTTCTTCCATAATTCTTAAAAGGACACTACAGGTGTTTTATCTATATGATGTTAAAGTAAAAGTCTTGCTGTAATCTTGCAACTATCCATAGCATGGTCTCTGATTGAAACCAAACAAAAGAAAACCAAACCAAACCCAGGAAATTTATTCTCTGAATCATGGAAGGAAATGATTCTTTTAGTGAATGTATATCATTCCATCCTCAAATTTTGTTCCTATGTTAATAAATTGCCCGGATTTTATAATTTCCTGTTCATTTCTTAAGAAAGAATATGAAAAAGAAAATGTGGATTGAACGAGGCTGATTTAAGGATAGTGATTGGAAACTTCAATATACATGGCCTACGACTAGAGTTTATGGCTATTTCTTGTCTCCATTAGTCTGTTAAGTCACATATTATGCAGCAGTGTTATTTGGGTTATGATGGGCTTCTGCAGAGGTTGAGGTTGGAGGAAGGATTTTCACACTGAATTAATACATATCACATTGCTGCTGAATGCAGATTTTTATTTATTTATTTATTTATTTATTTATTTATTTATTTATTTATTTTAAACTGTGCAGCTGTGAAAATTGCTCACAGTCCTGAACTTAGAATCATAGGATCATAGAATAGCTAGGGTTGGAAAGGACCTTAAGATCATCTAGTTCCAACCCCCCTGCCATGGGCAGGGACACCTCCCACTAAACTTCTATGGTGTTTAATCCATCTCTGACCTCAAGTGTCATCTGTTTTTCATGACCCTCCCACTACTTTGCATTCAGCATGCTTGAGCAATGCCAGAGTGACTGAGCTCTGGGCAAGAAGATCCAAAAGGAAACAACTGTCCTCTCCACACTAGCAGCTGAGCATGAGCTGGAAGTGCAGTATCTCACTTCCCTGCTGCTTGCGTGAGCTATGGGAACTTCAGGGGAACAACATACACTCAGAAGCTCAGTTACCACTGATTACTCAGTTACCTGATTGTCCTCCTCATTCATGTCCTTCATGCCTTTCCCTAGCCCTTCCCCTGCAATAGGGAGTTAGATGATAAAGCAAACCCTCAACTACTGTTGGAACTGCTGCAAGCAGCTGCTCTGGCTCTACTGGTGGGCCTAGAATCATAGAATTGTAGAATCATAGAATAGTTCAACAGATGTTGCCAGTACCATGGACTTTCTGCAGACCCTGGATGGGAACAGATGGTAGCATCTGGCTTGATGCCCATTCTTTATGGCAAGGACTTGCAGCAGCTAACATTTTTGTACATGCCCATGCAATGCTCAGTGAAATAATGCTGATAGATGGCATCTATTGCCTTATAAACCTCTGAAAAGAAAGGGTTTTCCAAGGCTTCCTGGTGGAAAAGGCACATACATGAGAAAGTTTTAAAAAGTAGGTAGATCTCTATGTAAATCTTGCAATAAGAAATACAGAAATATTTTGGTCAATAGGTAGTGACAACCTGTATTCTTATCCTGATCCTCAGCACTCCAAAACAGGTGTTCTCTTCAGCTGTGCAGCTCTTCCAAAGCAAAACCTTTAAAATAAGAAAGCACAGGCCAGGTCTTGATTTCATTACTGCGAACAGGACCAGAGGCTGTGATGTTATTCACCAGCCATCTGAATAACTAGATAAAATTGATGGTTTCCTTACTGTTTGATTAGATTTTGTGTCAGTTCTTACAGTGACAGATTTAGAGAAAAGTAATAAAAAGACAATGTAATTTAAAAATCAATAATGTGAAGGGTAGAGAATGCAGACTGGGAAGTTTTGCATAGCAGGTAACATTGTATTGCAATGTTTAGATTCTTCTTTTTTTCCTTTTTTATTTATTAACATTTTAACATATTTCTAGGGATTTTTATCTTTTGTAATGACTAAAGCCCTTTTGCTGAGCTCATTTCCATTACACAATGTTATTTCAGCTGCTAGGCAAGGAGATAATGTGCCCTTCATTAAAAATAGCTAGGAAGAGGAGAGTAGCATACACACACACACACATCCCTCCTAGGCCTTCCCTCCCCTCCAGTCCTTAACAAGCATTTCTTGCCCCTTATCTTTTTTTCTCTCTATTTTTTTACCCCTTAGTGTGCTACTCAGATCTTTTGTCTGTGGAGAAGTTTGATTATGCCTTAATCCAAATGGCCAGTTCAATCTATTTTAATCCAATTAACCGATTTGAACTATGCTGGGTGTCATAATCCATTTCTTAATCCAATTAGCTGTTGTTCTGACTGTGGGTGAGGACTTTGCAGAGCAGAGGATGCTGTTTGCTTTCAATTTCAGAATGCAACATTATGTTGCAAGCTAGTTTAGACTGTGTCCCTGGTAGCCCAAGCAAGGAATGAAGGCAAAACATGTCAGCAGTGTTTGCATCCTTCCTGGGTTTGATCTATGTTATCAATAATTGAACTTAGTAGGACTAGATTCTCATGATCAGATTGGATTTGTTCCTGACATTTTTTTTTTATTTTCTTTTTTTTCATGAAACTCCATTTAAATATGCCACTTGCCAGAGACTGGCTAAAGTGATTTATAAATTTAGCTGGTTTAGCTTGAGGTGCTCAGCTTGAGGTAGTTCAAGTCTTCTCTGTATTTTATGAAAATCAGATCCCTTTTAAGGAAATGCAAAGTGACTCCCTCAGTTCCATAATCAGTAGTGAAAATCTTGCCCTTTTTATTTTCCCCTTTCAAGCTAGTACATTGAGCAGGTCATACAGGGAAATGCAAGCCTGGATCTCATTGAAACATTTCAATTACTTTCCTGCCTGACTCAGCTTAGAATATTTATGAACGTATCTTGTAATTTCAGCATTATAATCAATTCTCAGTATCGAATACTAAGTTTCCAAGTAATATTGTTTAATTTTTGCTTTTACACAATGTGGAAAAAATGCTGAGGTTTTCAGAGCTCACATTTGATGGACCTCACAGAGATATTTGCTTCATTCCCTAATGAATGTTTCTAGGAAGATGCTAGTGACTCTGTGATCTATCTACAGTGAAAGATATAGTGGACACAAAGCCTTTCCAGGGCTTTTTTCTTTGTTAATATTATACTGACCTTTAAGGCAACTACACTTTCCAGTTTGATTTTCCTTTAGACAAGTCATACAATCTAATCTGAAAAGGACTTGAAGTCCTTTCCTTTTCTTATGAAAAATCAGAGGAAGAATTAAGTTGTTGTTAACCCTTCTCCACAGACTGAATTTATGGTGTGAATCTCTATTTGAAACATGAATCAAAACCTGTGTGAAGTGTACACCTCAGGAATATATGCTTCTTTTACAAGCATTTCCCTGATTCTGGCATCTCAGAATACATGCCTTAACTTTGCTACAATAAGATTTTAAAAATAAATTTGAATCTTCTTCCCCCCCCCCGACCAGCATAAAAAGCACAATATTTTCTATATAAACTATATACACTCCAAAGTAAAAAGCCACAAACAAACCAACCCAACAAAAAATCTTCAGCAAAAAAGAAAGGGGATTATTGTATGCAAACAAAACAAAAGTTCACTCTCAGAACTTAAAAAGAAAGACTGCTTTTCTGTGTTATTATTATACTTCCTATAGATGTGACATTAGTACTTTTTCATCATAAATCTAAGTCATGTAAGAGGGCTAGAGACGTGGAATATTTAATCACACAAAGCTGGCCATGAGACTGGTGAGATGCATCACCACAGGACAAAACATTGCATGAAATCATCAACCTGCAAATAAAACCAGGCTGTTCCATCAAAATTGTCCTGATGTTAATATAGAAATTATTTGGTTCTGGTGTCTAAATCAGGAGTTCTCCAAGGAGCTGAAGACAGTAACATGTCAAGCACCTCCATGGGTCCTGAACAGTGCTCATGTTTCTTCGGGGTCATACCCTTGGTCTGCAAAGATACTGGAGATTTACGAGGGTGATAAAGGGTGGAGCTAAAATCCAGATTGACTCATTAATTAGGTTATCTGCCCAGATGTCTATGGGCTATGGACCTGCCTCTGCCTGTAGGATGGCTTTGACACATACAGCAGAGATGATCAAAAAAGCTGTTGGACGTAATCATAACATGAGAGTCAGAAGTTGAAGCTCATGCAGGGAATGTGCCTTTTGACCACCGCTTTGCAGTGATGTTTGCATGAAGTTCCTCCATTTCCTTCAGATCGTACAGTATCCTTCTGCATCGTTGAAGCTCCATAAACAAGTTATTTTCAAAAAGAATGTACAAGGACACAGTAATGGAGGTTAGCTGCAGCTATGAATTTTATGAACAGTTTGATGGAAATCACATTAAATGGCAACATAAGCCCACAAATCAGCTTTGCAATGCTCTTACTCCAATCTGGTGTTGAGGGTGATTCACTGTGAATTTGCTTTTCATGGCCACCATTTCATGTAGTGTCATTTATCAGCATACTAGCCACTTGTGCTGCAAAAAACACTGGCATTATGTTTTAGCAGTGTTAATAACTAGCATTTTTACAATGCTGCTCATGTTAGCAAAGTAAGTACTGTAAATAATATCACAAAGCCTGCAGTAATTGCCCTTTTTGTAATGTGCCTGTTCACCGTGCTATCACCCAAGTCATAAAGCTGTCACATCCTGACTCGCCATGCATTGCATCTTAGAACAGTAACACAATATCTACTCAGATCAAAATGGGTCAAAATGCAGCTTAAAAGTGATCCACAGACAAAGAGCTGGATGGTACAAGGAAGAGCAAGAGTGTCCTTATTCGAGGAAAACAAGTCGTCTCTAAAGAAATATGCCTGAGAAAGGTATATGAGGAAAAACAAACAGATGCTGGTTGTTAAAATGTAAAATATTAGCTATCATGAAACAGAGAGCTTTGGGTTTTTTGCTTATTTTGCCAAAGTAGTACTATCCCAGTATGTGGCTCCTTTGAATGAATGTCATCCTTTTCAAGTCTTCGGCTGTCCCCTGGCTTGAAGTTCCCCCACTCAAAGGCTGCATCTGAAATAGGGTTGGACCCTATGTTTCCCATTTCCCTTTGGTCATGTAAAGGTAATATATGTGACCTATAACCTTCTAGAAGTATAATTTATTTAGAAGGAAATCATAAAAAACCCCATATTTAATCCACTAAATGCAGCATATATTCTTATGAAGCTTTTCCCTAGAGCTTGCTACATCCTTGTTATGGAGAGACAACAGTATCTTAAGCTCTTTCTATAGAATGGGTTTCTTTCTGCCTCTCCCCATACTTAACCCTTTAGTCTGTTTCCCTAGCCATATTCTGAGAAGCATCCCCTTTCTTCTCAGGAGACTTTCAACTACTCATTATCCTTTACATTTTCAAATTCGGAGCTTGGAAAAGTAAACATGTATCTTACTAGCAGACAGGATGATGTGTCCTTGAGGTTAATAATTTTGCCTATTATCTTTGAAAAGCTGGCCTAAGTATTTGTTCTGGGAAGCTAAGTGTTGCTTTCTAATTAGTTTTCTAGGCATTCCACTGTAATTTAAGTCAATATACTCACAAAGAAAATTCTCTAACTCAGTAGAACTTCACTGACTGGTCATATAAAGTATTCACAGTAATACTCCTGAAGTAGTCACATATTTCATTCGATTCTCTAAAATGAGAGAATTTCTTTTTGTGCAGAGAGAAGCAGATGTCCTTGCTACAGTCCCTTGCTGTAGAGTAGGGCCCCTTTGCACTGTCAGTAGAAATATGTGTGTTTGGATTCAGAGATTCTACATTTAGTTCTTACTGTTGATAATTTATCTTTGCTTGCAGTGGTACAGCTTACTACTTCCATGCCTCAAGATACATGTAGGGAGAATCTTTTATGTTTCAAAGCAAACAAAACTGAACAACATTTGGTTTTAAATTTTTAATTCTTATGAAAGCCATAAAAACACAGGTGATTTCTAGTGGAAGAGCAAGATCTATATGATAGGAAAAGCACTGGAAAGAACCAAATACTTCACCAGTTCACATATAAAAACATACTAAATATCCAGGTCAGAAAAATCTACAAGACATCTAATAGAACACCACCACAGGATGTTTGGTAGGTGTCTAGACTACAAAAATCCCCTGAAACTCAACATATTACCTAAAAGGAAAGACCAAACCCTGTAACTATGAATTATCCAAGAGAGAGTGCGAAAGATAGGAGGAAAATCTTTAAAATTAACAGTTAAAATTATTTAATTCTTGGAATGTTCATTCTTTATACAATTTTTTAGAAGGTCTGAGGTTGGTGGACAGAAGTCTGTCAAATAGTCATGCTGTTGTTTAATGAGTATTTTTAACACAAGCATTATCCAGAAGAGTTATATTACAACACTTTGAGCATGATTAAGGTGCCTAAACAAAAATGCCTAAGCTTTTTAAGAAGCCTTGGGCTATAAACGACATGTATGAGCACTATAAATATGACAGAAAACTAGGGGAAACCAGGAAACCCTTCTGAACTGGCAGCTGGGGCATATGTAGGACACATCAGATGACATATAATAGATTTGAATATACATCTAGAATATATATGGTTTCTATGCATAGGATACTAGGTATAACTGAAAAATGTAACTGTGTCTTTTATGTCCAGCTGCACCTGCAAGTAAAATAAGGGAAACAGAAAATTGTGCAGAATGTTAAAAAAATAAATATCCTTACAGACTTATTGCTGGAACAGGTGGAATGACTTCCTCAGATTTCAAAAGGAACTAAACCAGGCTCTAACATAGTTGAATAAATAAGTAGCATGAGTGATTCACTGGACTTTTTGAGCCACGCACAATATCCAGATCAGAATGTGGTTTTCCACATTTATCTCCAATAAAATTAAAAAAAAAAAAAGTACCATACATTTATTTAACTAATTAAATATGGTTTTGGGATTGCCACTGTATTGTGTGACACTGATGCTTGATATTCAAAATTCAGCCTGCTCTTGATGTTGGTGAGCACTCCATGTTGAATGACTCCATGTTATAGACTGATAAGAACAGCCTCATACTTGCAGGCTCTTTTCTTATGGAGGTCTTCAACCACACCGACATCCGTTAGAGTGACAGTACGGCCTGGCACAAGCGATCCAGGAGGTTCTTCGATTGTGCGGAAGAAAACTTCCTTCTGCAAGTAATAGAGGAGCCAACAAGGAGAGGTGCCCTGCTTCACCTCGTGCTCACCAACAGGGAAATGTGACGCCCCAGGGCAGCCTTGGATGCAGTGATCACGAGAGGGTTGAGTTTGAGATCCTCAGGACAATAAGAAGAGCATGCAGCAAGCTCACTGCACTGGACTGCAGGAGAGCAGACTTTGGCCTCTTCAGGAACCTACTTGGGAAGGTTCCATGGGATATAGCCCTAAAAAGCAGGGAGGCCCAAGGCTGCTGGTTGATATTT